>LZPO01066531.1:76715-91370 GCA_001675575.1 Neotoma lepida
CTAACAGTTTAAATTATATTATCTGTTTGGCACTGAATGGCTCTTAAATAAAGAACAGTAAGATGTTCAGGTACAACAGGAAGTTGCTCCTTTTATCAATGAATGCCCTTCAGATCATACTTTCCTCTCAATGGCAATTTCTGAAAAGCTCAGAGAGACTTTCATACTTAGAATATTTTCCCTTGGTCTTGATTTACATATAATTATCCCTTCACCTTTATGTCTTGGCGCATATGTCTTTTGTTATATTAATTGTTTTCTATTTACTTGGGATTTTAAAAAAATCTTAATTTGTGTGCATGTGTGTGTGTGTCTGTGTGTGTGTGGGTGGGTGGGTGGTCAGAGGGGTGTCAGACCCCTTGGAACAGGAGTTACAGCCACTTCGAGATGCCTGATGTTGATGCTGGAATCAAACTTGGGTCCTGTGCAGGAACAGCATCTGCTCCTAACCACTGAGCACCTCTCCAGTCTCTTGAGGATTTTTTATTGTAAGCTGAACTACACAGCACCACACATCATTTGGAAGTTATGAGTATACAAATACACAGATGACCCCGTGACACATACATTTGATCCTAGCATTCAGGAGGTAGAGGCAGGAGGATCTCAAATNGATGATAGCCTAGGAGAAAGAGTTCAAGCCGTAGTGAGTTCCTATTGCAATCCAGAAAGTGGGGCTAGTGTAATTTGGGTGGAATGATAACCTGGGGCATTTATAATTTAGACTCTGCTTTGAGGCTGTTGATCAGAGACCCTTATTTTTCACAAGTTTCTCCAACATCTTTAAAAATTACAGAGTGAAAGCCACTGAGCTGGGCCATTCTCCATTTGATTAGTATGTGTATCCCGGAAAGTTGGTAAGCTGCCTTTAGGAGGAGGATATGCCTCTTGTTTCAGCAGTATGCCTTTAGCTCTAACAGCGCGCCCTTAGATATTCAGAAAAGACTTGGTTAATTGAAACNTTTGGAGCCAGTAAATGGTAAATATCATGAGTGATTCCAAATAACTGTGGAATCAGGAAATAGTTGCCACTGAACAGGAACCTTGGCATCAAGTGGCAATGAGAACAGATGATATTTAAACAGCTTCACACTTGGGAAAAATGCCACCAGGAATTTCCTGGTCACATTTAGGCAATTAAAAAGATACAGATATCAGAGATACTCCAAGTTTGAATCTTGAACAAAGGGAAAATGACATTATTTTATAAGATGAGAATTGATAGAAAATAGTGAAAACACGTTTGATGTTAAAGCAGGAGGGTCTAAGGAAAGTCTATACCGGGGACTCCTGAGGATAGCCAAGCTTAGAGATGAAAATGTTGCCTTTATATGGCTGGAAGTGAGCTGAATTTATGGAAATAAAGAGAAATCCAGGAAGCACCATGAAAAGAGAGGAAGGCATACAGAAGACTCCGCTGTGGAGAAGGTCTGCAGTGGGCAGGGGAGAGGGACACACCTGTCACAGAGACAAAAGAACAGAGAATGCCATCCTCCAGAAATCAAGAGAAATAGCTTTTAAGAACATTTCCAACATCAGAAGCTTGTTTGCTGCTGAGTGGATTGTAGTTTCATGACNAGTTTTGCTTAGCAGTTTATGTAGTGTGGAGGGAGCAATCTACAGCAGAGGAAGAAGGAACAGAGGAGCCACAGCTAGCCTAAGACTCATAAGAAGCAGGGTTGTGGGCAGTGCTCCTAGCCTCTGAAATGCCTCTTGGAAACTGTCCCCTGCTCTGGTATAGCTGGTCCCATACTGTATACTAGCTTCTGTAATGCTTTTTGGCAAATTAGGACAATGCCTCTTGTTCTGGGCACACCTATTCCCATGTGTGTGCTGGTGTGGCTTGGCCATCAGGTAATGGGGTGCATTTGTACCTCAAATGGCCTGTCTTTCTGGGATGTTTTGTGCAGTGAGCAGACTTGGAAGTTTCTGGTGGCACAAATATTTAAGTCAATTTCTAGTCCTTGAGCAAACTGTCAGTCGTTGGTAGAGGGTGGGGTGCATGGGATGGGAAAGAGAAGAAGGGCAGAAGGGAGGCATGAAACGCTGGGCTCCACAACAGCTGTTAGTCAACGAGCAGAGGGGAACCCTCTTGCCGTCTTCAAAGACTCAAAAAAAGTCATGTCTGTGAGGATTCCGTTAAAACACGGAGAAAGGTCTGAGAAGCATAGGCAGCACTACGCAAAGAACAGCAAGTTTAAAAGATAAGCAGCAAAACATGCAGAGTGTGATAACTTTTGGATGAGATAGAAGGGGAAAATATGAAATTACACACATATGTGCTTATTATTACAGAAATAAAGAGAAGAGAAATATGCCAGAGGGTAGTGAATTTGTGTCCAGACAAGGTAGGAAATGAGATAGAAGGATGAAAGAAGGAAATGATAACATTTTGAGTATATATTTTTGTGGAGTTTCAACTTGAAAAGCATGTTAATTATTTTACATATCCAAAAATGAAAATTAGGTCATTTAATAAGAAGAAAAATGCCTATATTGAAAGTCAAAATAAGTTAACTTAGTTTTAATTTTTTCAAATGAATGATGTAACCGTATTAAAGGGAGGAAATGAATGGGGACAAGAAGGGAGAGCGCGGTAGCAACCCAAACAACTTGTGAACTTTGACAACCAGTGTTTAACTAGGCGCCCTCAGTGTCAAGCAACATGCAGTATATGGGAGGGAAGGAGGCTTATGGAGAAAATAAAATGAATCCTGCTCTTTAAATACATTTGCTTATTGTAATGGTTCTAAAGCAATTATTATACTGTTTTGGATATTATTCTATTTTATTCAGCAAATGAATAAATGTATTGATGTACTTGGTGTCTGTGGCTTTCAGGGTAGAAGGAAAATGCACACATAGAATTAGAAATGCCAAGAAAGAATGGATTGAAACAGGAGATAGTGGTGTGAACTTCTAACTTCAAAATAATGTCATATGTGTATGTCATATGTGCATGCTTAAGCATGTAGTAACATGTCTTTGTATTTGCCTGTATGCATGTATGTATGTATGTACATATGTACGTCTATATACTTCCATGTAGTACTTAGTTCTGTCAGCTTAAAGCATAAAAAGGAACAATATGCCTGTGATATTAAACACACCTAGCATTGTGCTATCCAATGACATTTTCTGTTAAAGATTGTGAAGGCTCCTTGGAGCAAGGTGGGTTTAAAGTGTGGGATACAGGACAAGGACTACACTGAGCACAGCACAGTGGCAGAACACTTACTTTGTATGCATGAAACCCTGGGTACCATCTCCCCAAACACCAAAAAGACTTCAAATTATTTAAGGTTGGAACATGCAGTAACAAAATAACTGTTAGGTCAAAAGCAAGACATTAGTTAAAAGATATCACAAAAAATACAAGAACTAGATTAAAGAAAATCTCATTGACTAAGTCTGGGGTAATCCAAGCAAACGAAAGGTGTGGAGTCGTGAGTTATAAAGTGTTGGGGGGGAAGGAATTCCTAAGTTCATATATATAATCAATAGGTAAAGATTAATGAAGGGGGCAATCTTCATGTGGTATACAAAATGCCCCCGACAAAAGTGGACAGTGTTGAAATTAGAAAATCATAGTTCTGTAGCCTTCTTGGCAAGGGATTAGTTAGACAAGAAATACCAATGGGTGCTTAATATAGAAGAAAATTTGAAGGGGTTAGGATATTTTCATGACTTTAAAGTGTTTTTTATTTTAAAGATCAAAATTCATATATTGGGAGACACTGTGGACAACTATGCTTCTCCAGATGTGACACCAGCTACAGAGTACTCGGCTGAGAATACATGATCTCAACCAACCTAATCACAGTGAAAGACCAGACAGACAGACACCAAGAAATAATCTGTTTTCAAAGGGAGGCCTATCTTTCAAAATCACTGTTGTAACAAGGCAAGTAAAAGCTGGGGAAATGCTTCTAGATTAAAGGAGGCAAAAAAAAATCTGACTTGAAGTCAAGACCTAAAACACGCACTGAAGGAGGGAAAAATCCTATGCAGAAAATAATTAAGAAAGCTAACAAAATGAGAAAGATAATTAGATTAAAACATTGTTTCAGCGGATATTTGTGATGTTAACAACTGGGCTATGATTATGCAAGAGAATATAGGCATTTCCCTATTAAGAAACACACAGCGAAGTAATTAGAGGCAAAAGGCCACAATGTATGCAATTTACTTCCAAATAAAAACCAAATGTGTGTGTGTGTGTGTGTGTGTGTGTGTGTGCCTACTGCTGGCACATGTGTGCATGTTTGCGGGGGATGATACCAGATGTAGTATTAATAAGTCTGTCTGGTTAAAGTCGCACTACTTTTATTTATGAAATCCTGTATTCCATAAGATCAAAACTCTTTTCAAATTAAAGGTTACAAAAGTTGTTTGTCTCTTCTGTTGACTGCCTGTGGCTGCAGGACTGTCAGAGGTGGGTTCGAGTCTCCCTGACNCAGGGGCTCAGAAAATATCTTTCAAAGATGATGAAGACATTTGTGCTAAGTTTTTCAGGAAACACAGGTCTCAGCTTGTCTCTTCAAGCCAGACTTCCTTTGGGGAAATCTCCCCTATGTGAAGAAAAACCTCACATAAAGGACGCTAGGAACCACAACAAAACCCACACTTTAATTTCATCACATTAAATTTAATTAATATTTTTACTTTACAAATTTGTTTCTTTCTACTGCTTTTTTTCAGATATGAAATAAAGTCCATGGGTGGGCAATGACATATTGTAAAGTATTTCTCAAGCAAAATATAACGATAAAAATGTATGTTCCTACTCCAGCATTAATCTCGTCCATAATTAACTATTGCTTTTTTCTTTCATCAGGCTCTGACCTTTAAGGTGTTCCTGTTGTGTNTGTTTTTAATGCCTAACTTTTCTGGAAAATGTGCAGAGGTCATAATGAGGCATAATTATATACAGTATATAATTTTCTTTGGCCTTTTTCAAGTGCTAATTTAGCTATCATTTCTTCCTAAAGAATTTTTATAAGAAATCTATTTTAAAATGAAAGCCCTTTCTCCAGTTTTGACCTGAATTACTATTCAGTAAGGATTTAATAGAGACAGGAAATTTAGCAACACATATATAGATGTTAAGTGAACACTCTATAACATATCACCAATTAAACAGCAAATGAATTTTATAAATAGTTTTTTGTTCCTCAATAGCCTGTATTTTATGAAATACAAATACAATACATGTAATAACTCACCTACTTCTTTAGTCCTCAAATTGCATATTTTAAAATGTATATCATTCCCAGCACTGCAGAAAAAANTTTTTTTAAACTGAACAACTAAATATGTGAACATCATTAATCATAAAGTATTGTGAGGGCTAAGCCAAAAGTGCTCAGCACGGGGCTTGACACACAGAGGCAGTAGGTGATCAGTAGGTGATCATGATCTACATTATTATTATTGTTCCANGTGAAGCCCCAGTATCCAGTGCATTTACTTAGCTTCCTTCCCTGTAACTTGCCAACCCATGACCCTAAGCACCAAACGGTAATTATGACAATGCAGAAAGAGCAAACCGTTTTGAAGTGGCTTTAAGTGACTTATGACTTAAATAACCAGACTTGAGGATTGTAAGAGACTNAGGGCTTTCCACCATTCAGAATTAGAACTTGTCATAACTTAAAAAAAAAAACAAAGCATCATTTCCTGTTGTTTTCCATAATGATCTGCAGAAGTGTCTGCACGGAAAGATGCCATCCGTCAATTAGAAAAGGATATTCAGACTTTCGAACACGGTGAGAAATATTTGGGAAAGTGGCAAATGGTGAACATGTGAAAACAGGATTGCTTCCCGGAAATCTACAAAGCCTTGCCAAAGCGTCACCTGTCATCTGAGATGGGTGTGGCTGAGAACACAAATTTGGAGACTCGGTTCCTTTTTCACTCTATCTTAATGGCAAGATACATTCCAGCAGTTTGGCTTTTCACTTAAAGATTCTTTCAAAGAAATCACACATATTTGCCAGGAAATGCACACAAAAAGAATGATTTACTTTGGATTTCTGACTTAGTTTAAGTAACTTGATTAACTAATAGAACCAGACTAATTCTATAAACCTGAATTTTTTTTTTTATAAACCAGTGGTTAGGGAATATTGGGATTTAAAGAGGATTTTGAGCATTTTTATGTTCTTAATGCTTGCAATCATTTAAGACCTTGAATAAATTTTACTAAATAATACTTTACATNTATAATACCTCATTTGTTTATGGAGGTGGTATTTTGGTAGATTAAATGCAAAGAAAAGTTTTAATAATTTTTACATGGTTTATACTAACATATACCTATACTCACTTGCATTACATTAATAAAATATATTGTATGTCCTTATGATATGGAAAAATTTCCAAATTTATTCCTGAGGCTTCCAGTCGAACTTCCCCACGCCACATGATTGAAGGGAAACAGCACAGTAGGGAGCTGATGAGCACAGCAGTTCAGATGGTGAGATGCGACTGTGAACACCTGGGATGTCTTCATCATCTTCTGACTCCACAGTTCACACCGGGCAAGGTTCCCGGGCCAGATTGCCTGGACTGGCCATTTCCCAAAGTGATGGAGCCCACGCTCCGCAACGTTCCACAACGCTTTGCTTCACATCTCTGTTTTGAATACTGTTTTTCCGAAGATCCGACTCCTCACAGCTCAAATTCTTCATGGTCGTGGGTAAACCGGGGCTGTTCAGACAGGGTTTGCATAGGGCTGATTGTCTTGTGCTCTAGGAACCTTCCCAGGTTTGGGGACACCTCCGATTTAGTGTGTCTTAGATGTGATGCTACAAGGTCGCTAATCAATAATAACATACAAACCTTTAGAAATGAGTTTTTAAAGAATTAATTACAGTCTTTAAACTGCCCTTAAAACAATGTTGCTCCAATCAACTTTGCTCCTTTGTCTCCTCCCTTGNGTGAGTGAGTGAGAACAGAGCAGCTTCTTCACTGGAAACTGTTTATTGACAATTGCCCAAAAGCCTGCAAATGCCTGTGCTGTGTTCCAAATGTCTGTATCCCTAAGTTCCCATGTTCAAACCTAATCTTTAGTACAACAGTATTAAGATACGTCTTTGGAGGTTAATTACGTTGTGAATGGGGTAGTTGCCTTAGTAAAGGCCGCGGAAGCTTGTTCATTGCCTCTCCCTGTGCAGAAGCCACAAGAAGGCCCATCAATGATACAATGAGCATGCACTTCCTAGACACTGAATCTTCTGTTGGCCTGATTGCGGCCTTCAGAGCTTCCAGATTGTCTAGCTATAGATTCCCTTGTTTACAAATTTCCCAGAATAAAGTATTTTGTTATAACAGTCACAGTGGACCAAAACCACCTCCCATGTGTGAACACCATCCAAGTTCTGCATGCACGCTGCCCTGGGAAAGAACCTGAGGAAAGTTGCATTCTGCAGGCCCTGATGTACAAGGGTAAACAAACTGCATATCTTCTGCTGTGGTGGGTCCGATGGTCGCAAGGCATTAGTCACCACGCCTTTGCTAAAGAAACCTTACTACCGTGGACCTGATCTACGTAGAGGGTATCATTTGCCTTTGGACATGCAAACCAGTGGCAAGTCTCTGATGCCGAGGCAATTGCTGTGTGGAAAGCATGTGGCTGTTTTTAAAGAAGCATCTGCATGCTTTGCTTGGGTGTTCTTGTGCTATGCGTGAGACAATGCTGCCTGCAGCAAATCAATAGAGAAACTACAGTACTGATTTTATTGAACTCTTCTACTCAGTGAGTGTCTACCCAGGGCCACTGCAGGGTCTCATTTGAATACCTGTTTCCTTGGTACATGAAGATTTTTATATATGACATAGGAATGAAAATTTTATATATATATGTATATATATGTATATATATGTATATGTATGTATATGCTAGTGTTTGGGCTGAAAAATTAATATTAAAAAATAAGACTGAAATGACCTGGCTTAATACTTAAGACTGCTTTAGAAAAATACTTAGAGGAAAGATCTCAATTTATTGGTGCATTGAGTTTAGGTTGCACTAGTTTTTCTGGTAGTTTTGATTGTACTAAATATCCAATCACTAACTAACTAAATTCTAAGTCAATTGGTAATAGTGAACTAAATTCAAATTCTTCAATTACTGATATGGAACAATCTTTTAGTTCATGAAACANAGTATATTTTATTCTTCTAAAATTACAAGTCAAATGAAAACATGTATTTGGTTCCTGGGCTATATAGAGTTGGCTGACCTTTGCCTTAGAAAATATTAGAATATTGTGACTTAAGAATGTCAATGGATAAGTCACTCTTCACGGAACTGAAATTGACAATGTAATAAAATCTAGAAAGAAAAACTTGCGTGTTCTATGTCCCATTGACTTTACAAGTTGTNGTCTATCTGCNTCTAAGAAAATGGTATCAGAGTTTAGAATTCCACAGCCCAGGGATGAGAAGAGAGTTTATAACAGGCCACATAGGAAACATCTCAGGTACCCTGACCACACAGCTTCTGCTGNGTCTAAGTAACTCAGGAGTAATAGTGCAAAAGTAACTATATGTAAACAAATGTGTGTGGCTGTGTGCCAATAAAACTTTATTCACTGACACAAAACTTGGGATTTCATAGAATTTTCACATATCACGAAACATTCTTTTATTTTTCAGCCACATAAAAAGGTAAAGTCATTCTTTGCTCCCAGGTCAAACATAAACAGTCACTGGGTTGAATTAGGTCCACGAGCCATAGTTTGCCGACCTCTGCCTTAGAAAATAAAAGAAAAATGTGATCAAGAATGTTAGTGATCCTCTCACACTCCATCAAAGATCTGAGCAACATCTAGATGTGTATAAGAGACAGTCCTTGGCTTTACAATGAGAATATAACTGGACTCATCCAAGTTGTTTATCATTCTATAAAACTGATCTGAGCTCTTCAGAAATGTCAATATGGTGAGCACCAAACAAGGGAGCAAAAGTATGAAAAACTACTTAGGATCAAGAAGACACAAAGCTAAAAGGCCTGTGTGGTCATNGTTTGGGTAAAGGCAACAAAAAAGAGCACATCTTGAAAGTGGAGAAATTTTAATAAGGATTATTCAGTGATGTTGTATGGCATTATATAGACTTGTAGAAAATGCCGTTGTTCCTGGTCATATTAACTCAAGTCTTTACAAATGAAGTGTTGTACTCAAGAAATAAATTTCAAATGGTACAATCATACAAGAAGGTTGTGTGTATGTATGTGTGTGCAAGTATGTATGGTGTGCTTTTGTGTGGTGTGGTATGGAGAAGGAGAGAGAGATATGAAATATTAACAGTAAATGTATCTGAGTGATATGTATGCAGACATTATTCTGCTACCACTTGGCTTTTCCATAGGTCTGAAATTACTAAACCAAAAATTGGAAAGACTGTGTATATATGAAAAGAGATAGAGCTGTAAATTTTGGTGGTCCAAGTTCTGTTCCAAACGTAAAAGTCACAATACTTGAAGACCGGTTACTCTCCAGTGTCATCCAGAAGCAAGTGCAGGGTGACCGGTTTGTCACTTTATCTACTTTGTTCTCAGTTACTACATAATGGCNGAAACCTGAGCTGAGTGAATCAGGCAACAAAATAATCAAAACTGGCCTGTCACAGGCCCTAGATCCAGACTGTTCTCTTGTTTACAGATNTGCTGAATAACAACAATGACAAAAAAAAAATCCAAAAAATACTTTTTCCCTCTGAAATTAAAACCATGTCACTTCTTCCCACAGTTCAACCCAGCAGACCATACGAAGTATCAATTTGCTCACCTGATTTTTGAAAATGTAGACAGACTAGATAAGAGGCAAATAAATGGGTCTGGGGAAAATTCATCTGGGGAAAGTCATAATTGTTCTATTTAAGGGTATGACCAGAGAGAAACCTGTAACCTGCTGGAGACACAGATTATGTTCGGTTACCTTTGGATGTCTGAGGTCACAACGCCTCACACCAGCAACTACTCAAGGAATGGTTGAATGGCAGAATGGATAAGTGAGCAACCAGATGGAAGGGCAAATCTGCTTTCCATGGAGATGTCAGGTTTGGGTTCCAGTGTAAGGAAAAGATTCGAGAGGACTCCAGCACTAGACTGGATCACTGAAGGAAGTCATGGATTCTTATTTGATTCACTTGTTTATTTGTTTATTTATTGAAATTTACAATAATAGAATAAACATATATCTTGAATATATTTTAGAGAAAACTTAGCACTTAAATGTCCAAACGCTTCTCTACATGTATGATGAAGACAGTCCCTTAATTTCAAGGGTTCCGTCTGTGAACATTCAGTCGGGTTGAAATGGATCTGAAATCAGAACATATTAAGGGCAGTTGGAGGAACAATGCTTAGGAGGGAGAGGAAGTGTCCTCAATTACCTGCAGGGCGACCAGGGGGCAGAAGGAGTCCTCTGGGCTGCTCTCTGGCTCTGCAGCAGACACAGGACCAATGAGCAAAACTCAGAGGGGGAGGGGGAGGGGCACCCTGTGGACTTTAGCAACCTAAGAAAGCACATTCTAACAGAAACACATGCCCAGCAGAGGGACACTTNGCTTTACCAAATAACAAACCATTGTCGTGGGACGTGTGTAGATAGAGTTGTTTGAGTTAATACACACCAAACGGGCTGTTTTCAAAGGTAACTGGGAAGGTAGCGTCTACACAGGATGTGAGACTGAAGCGCTTCCATCCCTCTGACCGGAAAAGGCATTAATAAACCCAAAAGTCAACCTAACAATTTGGTGTTAGTGTAGATAATTAATAAATATTTTCAATCCTAAGTCTTCATGAGTACATAGGAGGCAAACAGTACACCCTGGCCCATTATTTCTTTGAATGTCTTCCCGATGAACATAGACATGGTATTAATTACTGACCNAGAGAAATTCAAGTTGTCTCAACATATAAAATGATGCCATATCCTAAAACAGGTCTAAAGATGTCCAAATAGTTCCACATCTCTAGGATCTGTCTTTCTCTGTATCTCAGGCTACTAGCCCTGTGCACTCTATTACTGCCTTGAGTCTAGCTAATTTCCCCTCACTTCCCCCTATCACACGCTTATGTCTAACATCTTCCCCTTGCAATCATCATCAACACTATAACTAGATGTCTCCCAAAGACTCCTTTGGAAGAAGTCACTACCTATTCAAAAGCCTAGAATGAGCCATCCGCTTAAAAATATGTGCAGGAAAGGTTAGAAGGGGCAAAACCGACACAGAATTATTAAGGCTGTGAAATTACAGACAAGTGCTATTTAAGTGTTCTTGGGATGGCGCTAGCAAAGTTCCAATCATAAAATAAAATAAAATAAAATAATGCCCCAAACAACTACAAGTACACCTAGTACACTGCACATAAAAGCTCCAACTCAACTCTGTAAACACCTTTCAGTCCTCTCCATTTGGCCTTTTCCCTATTACACCTGTAGAGAACCCCTGCTGGTATTCTACCCTCTAACCTCTACTGTCTCCTAACCTTTCTCTTTGCCCCTGTCCCTGGCTGCTGTCTCTGTCATTGTGACTCTTTCCCTACACTTGCATTCTCCCTCACCAGTAGGGCGCTATGGCGTGTTGTCTGTGTGGTCAGTCATTTTGTCTCTAACATAGATAAGCCTCCAAAGGCAGCCCGTCATTCAGAGCTGCATTCCCTGAATCTAGAATAGTGACTTGCAGACAAAAGATGCTAATGAGTGATCTGGTGAATGAATGATTGTCATTTCTGTGGCTACATACTTCTGTCATGTTCTCTTTCCTTTTTAAAATCTAATTATATACTGTGTGGCTTCACTTTGCACATCTTTATTTAGTCATATGCTTTAATGCAGGAATCTCAGAATAAAGATTTTATACATATATTCCATGTTACCCCACTCAATACTCTGATTCAGCAGATTCTGTGGAATACCTACTGTGTGTCAGGCACTTTAGTAGGAGTGGATATAAATTAAAAGCTGCATTTTTCAAGCCAAAAAATAAAAAAATAAAAAAAATAAAAAAAAACAGCAAGTGGAATATTTCTCTGCTGACTTTCTTAACAAAATAAATACACCTGAAATCTATAGTTTAAATAAAATAATAGTCACTTTTTCTATACTTTTTACCATCCACCAAACCCATTCAAGTAATTATTTAAAATAAATTAGGACATGTAAGAGATTTCCAAACACTACTTGAAATCATTAACAAGTATAAATAGAAGCATGTAGTAGAAAGTGGTTTTGATGTAGGGGAAATGGTCTTTAAACACTGGCTATCTCAGGATGTTTACTTACAGTGAAACAGAAAGATTCTGAAAGCTATGAAGGTTTCAGGCCTGGTCTATAGTTTAAGCAACCTAAGCCTTTTGTGCAATATGGATATTTTGGAAGCTGATACATGATTTTTTTTTTTCAGAACCAGATGCAAGAATTTGGTAAAGAACACAGGTAGTAGAGATCATTAATTTTCCTTCCCCCCAATAAGCTATTTTATTATGCCAATTTTAATTACCATGCAATCAAATGGGTTTAAGGCTTATATTCTGCACATCACTGGACGTCACAAACATGAGAGCATTTTATATCGTCACACATCAGTGTTTGCACTAGCGTATACATATATACAGAAATTGTTCACACATCTTAACCTTGCTATTTCCTCCTCTCGAACCAACATACTATTACCACGAAAGCAGCTTTTTAATAAATGATATAAGAAATACAGCAAGGCACACTGTTTTAAAAAACGTTTTTCTCTTTACCACCTCAAGAAGCATAGAAACCAAAAACAAACTTAATAGTAGAATGTACCAGTTCACAATATACAACACTATTATAGCTGTTTCTTGAAGTGCTGCATAGATCATTATTAAAAAGAAATAATGAAAATGGCGCTTTTAAATATCTCTTAATTTTGTACTAAGGACCAATATGTCTCCTCTATACCACAATCAAATCAAGGGCTGGCTGTTTAGGTAAATCTCTTTCAAGAAACATAGGTACAATACCATGAAAATTTTCAGAGCAAAACATAAAATTGGTCAAGTACTGGCGGGGAGGGGTGTCATTCCAGACAGTGGGTTTAATGGACCATCGATTTGGTGAACTGCAGAGCCTTAAGGAGGAGGCAGGAGGGGAGAGGCAAACGGAAGTCTTGCTGGAGAGAGAGGGCTGGCAGAGGTAGCTTGGGACAGGAATCCATGGGAGAGCAAGCAGCTTTGTGGAAATGAGAGATCACCTAAAGAGAAGCAATGCACACATCCAGATCACAAGGCCCACGTGGACAGACCGCGTTCAGAGGGAAGGTTCATCTTCAGAAAGTCAACGTGACAGGCGGCAGTGACAGCAGGATGGGACCCAAGACCAGCCCAGGGTAGATCAGGCCAGCCCTGAGCTGCAGCCAGGCTATCTACAGGAAACAAAAAAGCAACAGGAAAAGGTTTCAGAAATGTCTCTATCATTTGCAGAATGAANCCCTTTCAGGAAGCTGCAGTGAGGACCAGCTGCTAAGGATCTGAAATGAGAGGTTTTGAGATGTGACTAGTCCGCTAGCTTGAGGCTCAAACTACGCACAAAACAAAAACAAAACCAAAAACATTTCAGTTCACTAAGATATACAGATACTTTCAGATATTTATATGGTTTCAAAAAATGAGAAAAATCAAGTATGATCATCTTTTCTCTGGGTCATCAATTNATTCATTCTCCTGTGGGCGATCTCAGTTTTATCAAGAGTCCCGAATCTGTATGAAAATGTCAGGCGGTTAATATCAGGGATGTGACGATGTACGAACAACAATTCACAGACTGGGTTCCTGGCTCTCAGGTTAGCACTCCCTTCAGGAATTTGTGTGCGAAGTTGAACGATTCTATTATTTGTAGTGATGAAACATTCACAAAATTGGGATAATCTTGAATGCTTTAGATCCTTGCCTATAAGTGGGTATAATTAGAATTTACAGCTCAGATATTACTGCGTTTCATTTTTACATACGGGAAACATCGTGGAAACTAAACTGATTCATTTCTCTTTTTATGTGTGATGATTGATAGAAATTTGTTCCAAGCTCATTCTGGCCTACTTATTTCTAAATGGCTATAACACCTGGTCAAATCGGAGAAACATCTAAATTCCAGGATACAATTACTTTAGGTTCTCAGACCGGCTCTCAAAGAAAGCGGACCTCCGCCTGCCTGGGTTTAATCTGGATGCTGAAGTGCTACAGCAGGTTTTGTCCTCACCTCTTAGAAGCAAATATTCTTCCGTGTCTTTCTGTCTCTTTCTATAAACTTACAACTGTGTGTAGGCGTCAGAAAAAGTCTTCCAACTNTAGTTCCAACTACAGCCAAACAGGATGTTGAGGAGATAGGGAAAGTGAGCCGGAATGGGGAGACAGACAGAGGCAGATGGAACAAAATTTGGTACAGTAAAATAATGCAGTAATTCAAGAAAGCACAGTGCAGCATTGCTCAAATGCTGAGGATGTGACTCACCAGAAATCCGCCACTGAGCAGGGAATCCTCGGGTGAAGCAAATCCTGTCTCAGTAAAGAGCTGGCAATTGAATTCCCTGTGGGTAATCAATTCTTTCAACTTGGCACACTTGGGAACAGGCAGGCCAAATGGGCTCAAGCCCAAATCCTCGTGTGTGTGT
>LZPO01066532.1:8106-18167 GCA_001675575.1 Neotoma lepida
GGGTCCTGGCCCTCCAGGCAATGTCAAGTATAGGCTCCCTCTTGTGGCATGGGTCTCAAGTTGGACCAGTCATTGGTTGGCCACTCCTACAAGTTCTAAGCCACCTTTACCCTACCTACCACATCTTGCAGGCAGGACAAATTGTAGGTTGAAGGTTTTGTGGCTAGGTGGGTGTCCCAGTCCCTCTACTGGAAGCCTTGCCTGATTATAGAAGATAGCTGGTGGAGGCTTCATTATTAACACACCTTTAATAGGTACAAGAGTGTGCTCTGGACAAATGGTCAGGAGATGGGCATGAAGGCTGGCTTTGAGAAGAGAGCTGTTAACCTGAGTGCTTTCATACACAAAGCCCTGGCTTCGATCCCCAGAGGGAATGGAAGGAAAGAGGGAAGAAAGGAAGGAATGAAGGGAAGGGAGGGAGGAAGAAGAAAAACATGTGGATGAGGTACAAGAAAGCATATCACAACTGTGGGCCTCAGCATGGTCTTTGGGAAGACTGCTCTTCAGGAGCAGTCATCGTGTGACTTGTATAAGCCAAGGGAACATTAGGTGTATGTCACCTCCAAAGGGTGGGTTGAGTATTCACTTGAACTTGCCAGGACTTTTCTGCACTGAGATCATGGATGCATATCTTCCATCTGATGCCTCAGTGATATCGAGGAACAGGGACCTGCTGCTAGTTCTCACTTGATCCTTGTCTTTATAAGAATAAGCTTTTGTCTTTTAAAATCTTTGAGACTTCAGAGCTGTTTGATACAGTCTGGAGTTATAAGCATGAATGTATGACTCACCTCCTATTGTGCATATCTTGATAAAAGTGTAATTATAAAGTAGATAGTCCTCTGATTTATAAAGTACTTTTTATTGAATAAACACATGCTATTCATGAGATATGAGAGAATCATCTCAGCAGTTTCTAATTCGAAGCTGCCTGAAGAGTGCAACATCATCTTAATCTTGGTTAGTTTAGCTGCAGTGTACATCCATCCAGCTCTGCAGATGAGAGTTCTGCTTCCTCCTCTCTGATTTGCTTCTCCTCCATCCTGCCCAGAGCTGCCACTCTTTCAGCTGCCATCCTTCCAGAAGCAAAGTCCAAGTTTTCAGGGACTCACAAGTATGCTGACCATCCACTCTGACTTGACCATTTTGCAACCCTTAACAGTCTTGACATCACTTTGGTCTTGGGAATGGCTACACCCTTCATGTGTAACTGGGTCTCATGCTCTAAATACAGAGTGGAGGTGAAGATGTATCTCTTTCAAAAAAATGTAATGTGAATGAAAAAAAAGAGGATTTTTATAAAAAGAATAAGAATTCATGTTCAAAAAAGAATCAATATTCTCTAGAGCTCTGTGTGCTTTCCTGGTGCTCTTTGCCCTAGCAAGTTCATTCATTCACAGATTTTTCTGATACACTTACAAGATATACACATATAGGATCAAATTATAGGGGAGGAATGCATTTGACTTTCCAATAGTAGTTCACTTTAGACTTTTTATGTCAGCCCATAAAAGTCTACCTTCTGCTTTTTAATAACCTCTTTATAAATGTGCACTATAATAGATTCATCTAATCTCTTTATTTATGAACATTTTGGAAGTTTTAGATGGTGGTATAATATAAATAATACTTCACTGAGAGTGTTTGTACTTAAATATGGATACATTTGTATAAATTTGTCTCTAGATTAAAATCCTTTACTGAATGAGTATACTTATTTTTTCATTACTGTGATAAAGATACTTGGCAGAAACAACATAAGACATGAGACATTTATTTTAGCTCATGGTTTTGGGGAATTTTACCTGTCATGGTAGAGAAAGCTATTTAGGCTGCTATGGCCAGGGTTTGCAGATTCTGTTTATCACACCTTTTCAGACTAGAAAGCAGATCTGGGCTGCACTCAGAGATGAGCACCCCCTTCAGGACCAACCCCAGCAGTGAGGCCTGCTACCTAGGCTCCCTTCCCAGAGGTTGAGCAACCTCCTGGTCAGCAGCATCTGAGGACCAGTGTCCAAGCACAGGAATCATGATATTTTGATGGGGATGATGTTCTGTATACTGTGAATGTGTTGCTCTGATTGGTTGATAAATCATGCTGTTTGGTAAATGGTGAGGCAGAATAAAGTTAGGCAGGACATTCTAACTAGGGAGAGAGGAGAAGAAAGCAGAGCTGAGCAGACACTGCTAGCCGCTGCCAGGGGAAGCAAGATGTATCGGTAAGCCAGGAACCACATGACAAAATATAGATTTATAGAAATGGGTTAATTTAAGATGTAAGAGCTAGCTAATGAGAAGCCTGAGCCATTAGGCCATATAGTTTGAAAATAATATAAGCCTCTGTGTGTTTACTTGGGTCTGAGTGGCCACTGGAGCCTGACGGGACCAGACACAACATTCTCCTACAATATTTCACAAACAAACCCTAACACGGTGTCACAGAAGATGTGTGTTTAAATTAATAATTTTTGCATTGGGTACTCTCTATTGCTAGATAAAACACCATGGTTATGATTCCAGAGGGATGAGTCCATCACAGTCACAGTGATGAGGCATGACAGCAGCAGGACCACAGCTGGAGCAGCAAGCAGAGACTTCACACCAGGAACCACAGGAGGAAACAGAGAGCAAGTGAGCTGGAAATGGTGTGAGTCTTCAAGCTCTCAAAGCCCACCTCCAGTGACATATTTCCTCTAGCAAGGCCACACCTCCTAAACCTCCCCAAACAGTGCCAACAACTGGGATCCAAGTGTTCAAATGCCTGAGACTATGAGCACAATTCTCAGTCAAACCACTACAGTTATGTTGAAAAAAAAAATCAAGATGTTCTTGTCGTCCCTACTTTCAGTTTATGGGAAAGCCCTATCTCCATTTTGCCCAGGCCATTACTGTTTCTGTGTGTCACATATATTTGTCAACCAACAGATGCTGTTGCCTGTGAATCACCAGTCTCCATGCTCATTCATTTTCTGCATTCAGAATCTAAATTCTTAATATAGTCAAAATCTCAGTGTCTTGGTTGTGGTTTTCTATTGCTGTAAAGAGACACCATGACCATGGCAACTCTTATAAAGAAAACATTTAATTGGGGCTGGCTTACAGTTTCAGAGATTCAGTTCATTATCATCATGAAAGGGAGCATGGCAGCGTGCAGGCGGACAGTAGCTGAGAAGTCCTACATCTTGAAAGCAACAAGAAGTTGACTGAGACACTCAGATGTATCCTGAGTGTATGAAACCTCAGTGCCCGCACCCACAGTGACACACTTCCTCCAACAAGGCCACACCCACTCCACGAAAGCCATACCTCTAAATACTATATTATGGGGGCCAATTACATTCAAACTACCACACTCAGTATCTCATCTACAACATCAATACTTTTTTCAGACTTTGACTCAGATCATGTTGTTTTTGTCATATCAGACTTTAAAGTTCTAGTCACTTAAATGTATGGATCTCTTTCCATTTGTGTTTTTCTGGTATGTTAGTTAGCAATCATCTTAAATTTACTCAAAACTTCCTCATGTTTTCTATTTCATTTTTATTTTTACATTTTTACATTAACTCATTGTTCCATCTGAAATTATTGTCAGTCTTGATACGTGGTAATCTTTAGTCATTTAGTTCTCTCTTCTCCCAGACTTATGGAACATCACAGGGGTCCTGTGGTGGCGTGCCATCATGTACTTAGCTAGGAAATACCTTGTCAATTAAAAGGACATAATTCACCACTTCATCATCTGTTTGAGACTCAGTTTATTCTGTAATGCAGCATCAGGTGTACTTCAGATCATTGCTGACCTATTACGAAGAGTCTCCAAGTAAGTAAAACCCACAAAATTCTCCTCACAGCCATGAGTAAAAATAAACTTCATTGGTGCTGAAATATTCATGTTTGGTTGCTTCTTTAAAAAATGCATTTTTTAATTGTGTGTCTATATGTGTGTGTGTCTGTATGTATGTATGTGTGTGTGTGTGTGCACACATATGTGGGGGTCAGAGAACAACCTGTGGAAGTCAGTTTTCTCCTTCTATCAAGTGGGCTTCAGGGATTGAACGCAGAACCTTGCTTTGGCAACAAATGCCTTTGCCAACTGAGCCAAGTTACCAGCCCATATTTGGTAGCTCTCACCCACCTTTCTTTCAGGCATTTGTAGCAGATGGTATCAATGACTCTCCTATCATCTCCCTGTCACTTGTTTTCATTTGGCCCAACTTCCAAGGGTTAGCAGCTCTTTGTTGAAGGTGTCTTCTGTAACTCACTTTGCCACCTGTTCAACAGGTTGGAAGGTTCTGGAATTAATGGCTCCAAGAAAAACTTTCATACAGTATATTGGGGGTGTTGGTGTATGAATTTCATAGCTCCTATATCCCTTGGGTGAGACGAATATAAGGTTAAGTAATTCCCATGGGCCTTCAGATCTTTCTCAGTGGAATGCTCCTGTGCCTGCTTCCTGTGACTGGAAGCTGCTTGGTAACCTCTTCCTACACAGTAGTCTTCCCTTCCTGGTTTCATTCCCCTGTTTTCCTGCCTTTTCCTTCTAAAGAATTGCTTGGATTTAAAAGCTAATTTCACCAACTGATTCTTGTGCAAAATGCCAGAAATGTAATATCCAAACAGGTCAAATTTGAGGAGTGTGTCAGGTGAAGAGGGCAGCATGTATAAGTAAGTCTAGAGGGAGGAAAACAAGTAAGTCTTTGAGGAACAATGAGTCTCCTTGTTTGTCTATATTAAACTGTATGCAGAAATAGTGTGAGATGTGACTGAGGACAGGAATTAGCAAACCCCTGAACACCTCCAACCACTGGCTGAAGCATCCATGTTAGGGCATATATATGGATGTTTAGCCCACTGTTGCATTGACCTTTGTGTTCCTTCTCTCTTATCTTTACCAACACTTTTCAGTTTCCCCATTACTGACTACATTTCCACGAAACGTAGAAAAACAAATGGAAGCAGCATGTGATTTTTCTCTACCACTCAAGGTGGTTGTCACACCCCCAACCTGAGCCATCCCGTCTTTCTGCCTTAAAGACAACAAAGAAAATGTGTCCCTTACGAGTCATAAATGATGTTTCATGCTCAGAAAACAAAATCTGTACTGGGCTGAGCAGGAAGACTTCAAGTTCAGAACCAGCCTGGGCTATACAGCAAGACCCCCAAAGATACTATTTTGTTTGCCAATGTCTGGATCTGAAGACAGTTAAAACCCTCCATATCTGTTGGTAATGAAAAAGGGAAAGTAGGTTGAAGAGAGCACACCCTTAAAACCCGCTGAAGCCAGTAACTGAGTCACAGCCATACAGGGACACACACCCAAGTGTGGACATTGTGGGAAAAAGCTTGCAAGAGTGAAGTTTCAGAACACACTCAACCAAAAATGCAATCAAAATCAAATCACAATTGAGCCAAAGTGTTTCTGGAAGACATGCCTGTGTTGCATCGCACTGCTTCACTACAGCTGTGGCTCTAAACACACCTGTGGAACACTCTACATTGCACATGCCTTCACACCTCCCAATGCCAATGAACCTCTCATGTTACCCAATTATTTTTGGTTATTATTTCTACCCTTTTGCTCTTTTGTCTTTGGTCTTCTGGGGGGCCCACCAACTCAGCTCCCAAATAAATCACACACATGGAGGCTTATTATTACTTACGAATGCATGGCCTTAGCTTTGCTTGTTTCTTGCCAGCTTTTCTTAAATTAAAATTATCCTGTTTATCTTTTCCCTCTGGGCTTTTTCTTTTTCTTACTTCTGTATATCTTACTTTCACCCTTACTCCATGGCTGGCTGGGTGGCTGTGTGGCTGGCCCCTTCTCTTATCACTCCTTCTTCTCCTACTCCTCAAACTTCTTTTCCTCCCAGATTTCTCCTTCTATACATACTCTCTGCCTGCCAGTTCTGTCTATCCTTTCTCCTGCCTCACTATTGGCCATTCAGCTTTTTATTAGACCATCAGGTGTTTTAGACAGGCAAAGTAATAGCTTCACAGTGTTAAACAAATGCAACATAAAAGAATGCAACATATCTTTGCATCATTAAATAAATGTTCTACAGCACAAACAAATGTAACACATCTTAAAATAATATTCTACAACACCCAATGCTAGTGAACCCTGGATGAAACTCCTCCTCAGATCCAAGACTACCGTGTGTTATAAACACCAGGGTTCTGTTGTACATACAAAGTTCAGTGCTTTTAGAGGGCCAATGGTATACATATGGAAAACAAAGACTTTCAACACTTCTTGCTATCATTCCTCAGTATTTAAGTGGCAAACACCATCTTTGGATTGTGTTGCATTAGAATTTTTGCTTTAAATGTTGCTGTTTGAGTGGCTGGTGGGGCTGCTCAGAGATTGATAATGCATATTGCTCTTGCAGAGGTTCAGTTCCTAGAACCCACATGGCTGTTCAAATGCATCTCAGGTAACCTAATGGCTCCCCTGGCCTTCAAGGACACCAGACATGGAGATGATACACATACATACAAGCACACAAAACACTGTGCATGTAAAATAAGTAAACCTTTTTAAACATTGTTATTTTAATTACTCTCTTAAATTTCACAAAAATCAGTAAATGGAGTTTTGCTTGGGCTTAGGACAGAATTCCAATAATTCCAAAAATGGCCTTAAATCCATTTCTGACAATTTATGCTGCCTTTTATGTGATATGACATTCTCAGCACTATAGATTAGAAAACCAAAATATTGATCAGTTCCAAAAAAGACTGAAGATTCTCTGTGTCTAGTATGAAATATTCAGTAAGATTTAATTCTTCAAGTAAAAGTTAACAAGCACTTTCATCTCATAACTGTGAAGTTGCTTTCACCTTTAATGAATGGTAAAATCATGTGTATACCAAAGAATTGTTTTCAAACAAATTTCTTCATGATTTATTACCAGTAAATGTTTGACTTGTATTCTTGTTTCATACTCTTACATGTGAAATATTCAAGCCATGTAAAACTTTCTTGGATACTGTTAATCCCACCAGAAAAGAATAAGACCACTAACACATTTTTTGAGCCAAATTTGCAGCAAGCTTTATTAAATACTGGCCAGAATGGGCACTGGCCAACTCCATACCTGGGATTCCCAGAGAATGGCCATGAATTACCTTAGTCAGATACTTACAAAGGCAAGACTCACAAGGCTACATAGTTCAAACCTTCATCCAATCGGGAGCAAGCATCCATCCTGACATGCTTCCTGCCTATGTACCTCCCACCTATATGTCATCAATCACATCCTATACAGTTGGGGCAACCAACCTTGTTTACAGAAGTGAAAACGTGTGGCTTGTTACCTTACATGAACAACAGTCTCCAGCATTCCAGGAAGTTATCTGTCCTTGGGTAAATGGTGCTTACAGGTTAGAGGCATTTTTGTTTTATAGATCTCTTAAGCACAGTTATTTAAATTTAAACTTAAAGCATAACTTTAGCCCTCACAGTATAAAAAGTTGTGAATGAAGAGGTTTCAGAAACCCTGAACTGAGAAGTTGGCACTGGGTAAAGTCCTAGGGACTGCAGGCATAGCTCTGTAAGTTTACAAATCATAAGAATGATGGTTCCCCTTTGTCTAAGGAGATTGTGTCATAGGATCTGGCAAAGCTGAATGATTTCTGAGCCCAGGAAAGGGAAAGGGGCATCCCTTGGCTGCTGCCACCAGTGTCCAAGGACCACACTGTTGACTTTCTCTAGAACTCTTGCATGTGCGGCATCAACTGTCTGAGGTGATGGAAACAAGGCTGACAAGATTTGCACAGCATTTGCTCAGGACTCTGACTTCGAGAACTCAGTTTGCATGCCTCAGGGTGTGCATGCTGCAAAGGAGACAAGGAGGAGCAAATGACAGGAGCCAGTGGAACTTAATTTGAACTAAGACCTGGAAACAATTAAGTCTCATGATGGAATGATGGAATGACTTCCCAAATGTAAAAGTTGGGGCTAGAAANGTGGCATAGGGGTAAGACTGCTTAGTGCTTTTGCAATTGACCAGAGTTTTGTTCCCAGCACTGAGCTCCCAGCCAAGGCAGCTCACAACTACAGCTGCAGGGGATCCTATACCTCTTCTGACCTTCTCAGGCACCCATGCACATGTACACATACCCTCACACAGACATCTAAACAAATGTAAAAATCCAACCAATCATGCCATGCTTGCTTCTTCCTACTACTTATATATGACCTTTTTGTTAAATTGTTGTTAAATTCATTCAAAACTATGCTAAAAGAGATCTCTCGTAATTTGGGTGAGTTTAAGAACAGTACTAGGTGCATGGACAGAAAAGCATTTTTGTAATTCAGAGATACTAGCAATTATTGATAATATTAATTGAATTAAACATTTTTTAATATTTTTAGTGCCCATGGCCTTTTACAAAGGTCATGTAAGAATTTTTTTAATGATGGTCCAAAGAGCTAATCCAACAGTTAAGAGCATTTACTGCTCTTACAGAAGACCCAGATTTGATTCCCAGAACCCATGTTGAGTTGCTCACAGCCCTGAGGAACTCCAGTTTCAGGGGATCTGACAGCCCTCTTTTGGCCTTCACAGTCACTTGCACACATTTGGTGCACATACAGAGATGTAGGTACACACACACACACACACACACACACACACACACACACACAAATCTTTTGTTTTAAATTTTAAGAATATTTTAATACAATAAAACCCAGTGGTAGCAATAAGATTGAGTTTTGCATACCCACAGTTACTTTGAAGCCAGCTTATGTCTCTCCTAAAGAGAACATCCCAGGAACACAGCAGTCCGGGTTGTCAAACTTTATGCCAAGAGTTAATGAACGTCCTCGGGTTTGGACAGATGTCTGATGGGAAAGTTCAAGCTTCAAGCCCCTAAGGCCAAGGAAGCCCACAAGCTAAAATCCCATCAATCTTGTCAAGCAAGTCAGAACACTATCATGAGGGGCAGTTTTTTCTGTCTATCATTAGCCAATATTAATCTGTGTTAGCAAAAGGAGACCTGAGGAATCCAGAAAATAAAATCTACAGTTCCCATGAGACTACAACTGTAGAGGAATCTATTCAGTCTTGGCAAAGACAGGGGGAAAATGTTCCATTTTGTTAGTTGTGGATTTTTTGGTTTGGGTTTTGTTTCTTGCTTTTTGTTTTGGGGTTTTGTTTTGTTTTGCAGAATTTGCAAAAGCAATAACCTTAAATCAGCCCTCCTGATCTACCACAGGCTCTGGGTAATTGCTCCCAGTAGGTCCCTTTAGTGAGTCAGTTTCTATTTTTTTCTTCAAAAGTAGTTTCTTTTGACATTTTTATGCAGTCTTTCTGTTTGCTAAAAATAACAGCAATTGCTTATTCAAAAAAAACATCAATGACTGTTAGGGGTTCTGATTCTCTGGGACTCAGGTCAGCACCTTTCTGACACAGCAGACACATGGTGACTGAACTGAGACTTTCTTAACTAAAGAAATTCAAATTGAGACTAGCTGCTGTTTTATTTAATTGTCAAACATCTATGTGGCAAACATGAAGTCCCTTTGTGATTTCTGAATTATTCTTTTATTTTTTTAATCTGATCTTTAAAAATCTAACATAAGCCAGACATGTTGATGTTAGATATATATAACCTCAGTACTCCAAAGGCTGAGGCAGAATGATCGAGAGATCTTTACCAGCGCTGAAGAGATGGTTCGGCAGGTAAAACACCTAGCATGAAAGCCTGCTGACCCTAGTGCAATGACAGAACCCACAATGGGAGAAAAGAATGGTGTCCTCCGACCTCTACACTCATGCCATGGTGTGGGCACACACACACACACACACACACACACACACACACACATTAATAACATAAACAAAATTAAACATTTAAAAAAGAGTTCTAGACCAGCCTGGGGTACATTGCAAAATCATATCTCAAAAGAAAAGCAAGCAAAAATGCAGGTGTGATGACACATGCCTGTTACCCTCGCTGAGGCAGAAGAATCACTGTGAGTTCCAAGCCTCTGAACTACAGTGTGAAACCCAACCTCCAAAACAAAAGAAAAAACAAAACAAAACAACAAA
>LZPO01066532.1:18267-30168 GCA_001675575.1 Neotoma lepida
AAAAACAGGAATCAGTTTATTCTTCCATCTGAACCAACAAGATCCTGGATCATTAGGCAATGAAGGATGCTTGTGGTCTCTGAGACAGGAGAAACAGATACAGCAGGCCTGTGGCTGCCTCCTTACTGCCCCAGGGGAGTTTCCAGAGCACAGCACAGAAGGACTCAAGTAGCATACAGAGCACAGCACAGGAGGACTCAGGTAGCATTCAGAGCACTAAGCAAAGTAAAAGAGCAGAGTTGATGGAACAAAATCAAAGCATGGAACATTCACAGCACTGAGTGCCTGGAGGAAGGAGCTGCCCAGAGGAAGAAATCCAGGCCTGTGTGCCAGGTCCCTGGAGGACTCAGCTGAGCACACAGCAGCACATCCCCATGAGCAAACTGCCATTTTAAAAAACGACCTCAAAAGAGAAGCAGCAATGCCCAGTCCCAGTCAGGGTAGAATGCTGAGGGCACAAAGCAGGCTGAGAAGCCGCACAGTACACCACACTCTTACAAGTATCGCTTCTGCTGTGGGATAATTAGTCACGACCAACATCACTCTAGTCTGCCTAGCGGTTTTTAAAAGCAAGCACAGAAAGAGCCATGCTGATTCCAAGTAACTTAACTGTGCCTGGAACAAAGCTCAACAATATTTATAGGAACACAAAAAAATCTCAGCATCCTACAAGGTATAATTTACAATATCTGGCATCCAATCAAAATTTCCCAGACACACAAAGACACAGGAAAATATTATCCATAATGAGGAGATAAATCAATCAATTGGATCTGATTAAGAACTAACCACAGATGTTATAGTTAGCAGAGAAAGATATTAAACTGGTTATTATAACTGTATTCCATATGTTCAAAAAGTTAGGCAAAAACAAGAAAAGTGGAAAACAGAACCAAATAGAACTCNTGGTGATTAAAACCAAAATGTGTGAGATGAGAAATACATTTTCTGGGATTAGCAGTTTAGACATTGCAGAAGAAAAGATTAGTGAACTTGAAGGCACAGCAGCAGAGAACCCAAAATGAAACAGAAGATGGAGCATTATAATGCAGAGCAGGGCTGAAGAGATGACTCAGCAGGTAAGGTTCTTACCATGCACATGTGAGGATCTGCGTTCAATCCCCAGAACTCACACAAAGGAGTGAGACATGGTGGTGGTGTCTGTGCTTATAATCTCACTGCTGGAGGGTGGAGACTGGCAGATCCTGGGGGCTCACTGGCCAGCCAGTCTAAATAATAATAATAGTAATAATAATAATAATGAGGAACCATTGAAGAAGACATCTTCTACATGCAACTCTATAGGCAATCACACCAGGCACACAAGTGTATACAGGTGTAGACCACACACACACACACACACACACACACACACACAAATTAAAGACAAATGAAGTTGTTTTATACATGTGGAAGCTTATATAACTACTTAATTTCTTTAAGAAGGATAATCACACTACAATCCACAGACTCAAAGAGGCCAAGTAACAAAGAGGGCTCTGGGGGGAAGCATGTATCTCCCTAGGAAGGGGAAATAAAATAGATTTTGCAAATGGACTGGGAGAAGATGGGGGTGGAACTAGGAGGGATCAGGGAGGAGAAGCAGGGACCAAGGGAAGAGTATGTGGNGAAACAACTGGAATTGGGAGACATTTGTGGGGTGATACGGAAATCTAGTGCAGTGGAAACTTCCTGGAATCTATGAGGATGATCGTAGCAAGGACGCTCAGTAACGGAGGACACAGAGCCTGAACTGTCCATTGATGGGAATGTCTTTCTAAAAATGTGTTGCTCTGATTGGTTGATAAATAAAGCTGTTTGGCCAATGGTGAGGCAGAATAAGGTTAGGCGGGACATTTGAACTAGGGGGAGAGAAGCAGAAAGCAGAGCCGGGGCAGACGCCATTCTGCCGTCCAGAAAACAACATGTAATGGCACACAGGTAAAGCCACGTGGAACACGTGGCGACATAGATTTATAAAATGGGTTAATTTAAGATGTAAGAGCTAGCTAGCGAGAAGCCTTCCAGGGCCATAGTTTAAAAAATGATATAAGCCTCTGTGTGTTTATTTGGGTCTAAGCGGCTGTGGGAGCCCGGCAGGCCCGGAATCCGGACGGACAAACTTTCGTCTACAGTCCATCTTCTCTAACCAGGTAAGGCTTCCAGTGATGGGACTGGGACACCAACCCAGCCAGAAAACCTTCAATCTACAACCTATCCTGCCTGCAAGATGTGCCAGGGGCAGTGGGGCTGGAGTGGCTAACCAATGACTGGTCTAACTTGAGGAGAGAACACAGACCCAGCACTGCCTGGANGGCCAGGNACCAGAGGCTGGATAGCCCAAAGACCTAGGGTAGAACCAAACTACTGGCAAAAAAAAAAAAAAAGAAATGAAATGATTCTTAATGATATTCTGCTATAGTCCTAGATCAGTGCCTAGCACAATGGTCATCAGAGAGGCTCCTCCAGCAGCTGATGGGAGCAGGTGCAGAGACCCACAGCCAAACAGTAGAAGGAGCAACTCTGGGGACCCCAGGGAAGAGGGGGCAGGAAGGAGCCAGGGGGATTGAATCAACTAAGCAGGGCTCACAGGGGCTCACAGAGACTGAAGCAGCAATCATGGACCCTGCAGGGGTCTCAGCTAGATCCTCCACATGAGTGTTGTGGTCATTTATCTTGGGTTTTTGTGGAACTCCTAAGAGCGGGAGTGAGGGCTGTCTCTGACTCTTTTTTTCTGCTCTTAGGACCCTTTTTCTCCTACTGGGTTGCCTCACCCAGCCTTAATATGAAGGTTTGTGCCTAGTCTTCTTGCATATCCCTGGGAGGCCTGAGGCCTGTTCTTTTTTGGAAGGGAAGANAGGAGCAGTGGATTTAGAGGAGANGGGAGGTGGGAGAGGACTGGGAAGAGTGGAGGCGAGGGAGGGTACAGTTAGGATGTACTGGATGAAATAAGAATAAATAAAAAGAAAGAATGCAAAAAACAAAAACAAAGAATAGTGATAGGCCTCTAACAGGACTGATTAGAGTGAAGAAAGACAAAAAATGTCAATGTCNGGCCTGGCAGTGGTGGCGCACGCCTTTAATCCCAGCACTAAGGAGGCAGAAGCAGGAGGATCTCTATGAATTAGAGACCAGCTTGATCTACAGAATGAGTTCCAGGACAGCCAGGACTACACAGAGAAACCCTCTCTCAGTAAAAAAAAAATTAATATTAGAGATAGGAGATATGGCACCACTATCGATTTTGCAATGTCAAAAAGGTAGCAAGAGACTATTATATACCAAACAAACCCTGTGATTTGGCTGCAGTGGACAAATTCCTTAAAGGATTCAAACTGGCAAAGTCACTCAAGAAAAATCCAACAACACACGTGGCCTTCCATCTATAAAAGAAATTGAATTAATATTTCTAAAATTCCCACAGATAACTTCTAAAACACAGGCAGACAGAAATAATAGCAACTTTACACCCTTCCAGATAAATAAAATAAGAAGGAAGGAATGTTTTGCAATTATGAGACAGAATTACCTTGATACAAGAAATAGATGAAGAGGATATAAGTAGACTTCAGACCAAGGTACATTGTAATGATAGATGGTGGCACTCAAACCAACATTTGAGCAAATCAAACCCAACACTGTATGAAAAGGTAATACAGCATGCCTCAGTATACGTGGTTGGTTCAACAATAGAAGAGATATCAATGAATTTTACCATAATAACAAAGGAAAAAGCCAGAGGAAAATGAACTATTGGTACATCTAAATAAACATAGAAGGAAGCATTTGGCAAACTTCAACCTGCACCCCAAATTCTCTTAAACTNTTAGAAAACTAGGGTTAGAAATATAAAGGAACTTTCCCAACTTGATAAAGGGCACCTATAAACATTCAGCTAACTTTAAATCCAGCTTTCATGAGGACGAAGCAAGGTCCCTGTACCTATCACCTCTTCAGCATCAACTGGAATTTGCAGTCTGTAATAAAGCAAGAAGACAAATACAGAAGAACTCAAGGTGGATGTGGCACTGGTCTGCACAGAGGGACCGTGTGTCAATAGAAAACCAGCAAATAACTGAATCAAAGCATCCATATTGGAAAAGCGGAAATAAGATTGTCCTTATTCACAAATGATACAATCATTCATGTAGAAAATCCACCACAGTCTGTAAAAGCAAAAGAACGGGAGATCGCCACCCTTGCTCCCAGTGCGATAGAGACCTAGAGACCGGGATCTTGGCTCCCTGGCTCAAGCACTCCACATGGATTGGAAGCTCCAGCCCTGCTGTCCACCTTCTAGCAGATGTTGATCAACAAGGAAGTGTAAGAAGAGTGTAGCTCCAAGTTTCAGATAGAAGAGCTATTATACAAACCCTGTTATATATCTATGTATTAGTCACAAAGCGAGAGAAATTAAAATTTTAAGAATAATGTCATTAAAAGACTAGCAAAACAAAATAGTTAGGGACAGGCCTAACAAAAGGCATAAAAGCTCTGGTCACTGACACCCACATAGCATTACTGGCAGCAATTAAAAAAGACCTAAGAAATGATGGCATATTCTTTATTCATTGGCAAGAAAACTCAATAATCCTAAAAAAAGCCATTCTACCCAAACCAGTCCATAGATTTAAAAAAATCCCAATTAAAATCTTATGAGGGTTTTTTTATAGAAATTAACGAACTCATTCTAAAATTGATATAAAAATTTGAAGGACTTAGAATAGCCAAAACAACTTTGAAAAAGGATGAGCAAATTTAGAGAACTGAGGCTTATTATGAAGCTACAATCATAGAGACAGTTTGGTGGTGATGTAAAGATAGGCAGATATATGGATGGAACAGAAGAGGGTCCGTAAATAGACCCGCACACACAGACAAATGATTTTGACAAAGATTCAAAGGAAATTCAGTAGAAAAAGATTAGTCTTTTCAACAAATGGTGCTGGAATAATTGGATAGATACATATGCGAGAAAAAAATAAACTTTGATCCATATCTCACACCATAAAATTAACTTAGCATGAGTCATTGACCTAAATGTGAAACTTTCAGGAGAAAACTTGTGCAAGTTTGATTAGGTGAAGCTTCCTTAGACNCCATCCAAAATCACAGTCTGTAGCAGAAAACATTGATACGTTGGATAGCCCAGAAATGGTTAAACTTCTGCTTTTTGAACTAGACTTTTGGAGAATGAAAATAAAAGCTACAGGCTGGGAGGAAATATTTGCAAATTGTATATTTGATCAAGGATTTGTATCCAAAACACATTTTTTTAATAAAAAAAAAATCAAGAAAGGAAAAAAGTGTTACAGGATATTTGACTATACAGTGACACTCCAAGACTGTTAATAAAGTTAAACCTTGAATCAAGGGGTGGAGTCTATGACTAGCTGACCAGAATTAGCCATAAAGATTTTGGAGGGCCCAGATAGAGGTATAGGAAGAGATAGAGAGGTACAGGAAGAGATAAAGAGGCACAAGAAGAGACAGGGAGAGGCTTAGAGAGATGATTGGCAGCTTTTTCGATCTGGGAAGGTGGAGAGAGAGGCCCAGCTAGTCATTCCTCCACTGCTTTCTGGATCTACAGGTTTGTACCCCAATATCTGACTCCTGAGTTTTTATTAATAGTAGAACAATATAGATAAACTCTTTAAACAAGGAATAATAGAACAATATAGACAAACTCTTCAAACAAGGAATAAAAGACTTCTTACTAGAGAAGTATGGGGATGACCCAAGCACATGTCAAGACTCTCAGTGGCATTTCCTTAAAGGCACAGTGAGACAGCATCATAGGCCTCTAGACTGGCTCCTGTGTACTTATAGCCAGGTTCTAACACAAATAGAATGCCCTCTGCTGATAGAAGTATAAAGCAGTTCAACTACTCTGTAAAACTACTTGATACTTTTTGAAAGCATGAAACACATATTCATGAGTAATCCAAGCAATCACCTTCCAGGGATTCTATCCTCAAATTAATGTAGCTGTCAATGCAAAGAATGGTACACAATGGACATAGTAAAGGAAATATGTGTGATATCCCTAATGATAAATAGTAAGCCTGGTCCACACAAGAAAATGGATAAAAGCACTGTAATTTACAACATGGTGAAATACTACTCAGCAACACAGAAGAATGAACCATCGATGCAATCAATACTATGGATAAGAATCACAATAATTATGACTACATTCTATTTCATAAATATATCAAAAATAAAAACTAGCTAGTTATTACTGAAAACAAATCAATTGTTTACTGTGGATGAGATGGGACCCTGAGGACACACTGGAGAGATAAAGTAGAAAGTTTCATTATCTCAATTATGTGAGTATTTTATTGGTATAACTTATTAGATTCAGATTGAAGAGTTTTCTTGGTGGCAGANCACTTGCCCAGCATACACAAAGCCTGAGGTTTCATCCCCAATGCCAGAAAAGCCAACTGATCAATGTGCTTTATTTGAGATTGGAGACATGGCTGTTAAGGTCACCGGCTGCTCTTCCACAGGACTAATTCCCAGCACCCACATGGCAGCTCACAATTGTCTGTAACTCCAGTTCCAGGGGATCCAGTGCCCTCTTCTGGCCTCCATAGGCACTAGGCCACACATGTGATGCACAGCAGTACATGCAGGTAAAATATTCATACACATAAAATAAATAAATATATATGCATGATTACTTCTATGTGAAGTATCTCTCAAAGCATTGAAACATAATTTTAAATATGAAATACATAGGCATAGTTCTTCCCTCCATATAAGAGTAAAGATAAAGTAGAATCCAAGGCTCATTCTGCAATCCTGAGAAATGACAGGACTCATCTTCTTACCTGAAGCTTGAGAAGAATGATGCCACACCTACAGATTTGGAGCCTAAATGTTCACTTGGGGGGCCATCTCTAAGAACTACTAAATTAGAAACATAACTCTGGGTGTGAAAATAACAATTATTTTAGAAAAAGAAATAAGAAAATACATTAAATGTTAAAAAACTAAGGTACAGGCTGGAGAGATAGCTCCATGATTAAGAGCTACTGCACTTGCAGACCCCAGTTCCCAGCACCTGCATTAGGTGACTCACAACTGCCTATAACTCCAGCTCCCGGGGATCCCACATCTGCTGCACTCGAATGCAGGAGTGAGTGCATACACACACATAATTAAAATAAAAAAAACTAATGTGATACACAAGGTAGCATAAAACTCATAAAAATGAAATAAAATTGCATTAAATAGCCATTTGAAACAGCTCACATTTTTATAACTTTATCAAAGTATGACTGGCAACACAAATAACTGCATAGAACTGATGCTTACACTGTCACATGTTAGGATCTACACATACACCTTTGATACCATTACCAAAATCCAAGTACTCACTATGTCCATCACCTCCAAAGCCAGAGTCTTTGTTTCCTTTTGTGCTATGTGTATTTGCACATGCATTAATGATACTTAACACAAACAAAAAAAAAATCAAACCACCTTTTGGGTGGTGGTTGTGCACACCTTTAATCCCAGCACTTAGGAAGCAGTGGCAGGTGGATCTCTGTGAGTTCAAGACCAGACTGGTCTACAGAGCAAGTTCCAGGACAGGCTCCAAAGCTACACAGAGAAACCCTGTCTTGAAAAAAACAACAACANAAATTTCCACTTTGTTTGGTGTTTGGTTTTTTTCTTTCTTATTTTATTACTCTTTTTGATGATACCTGTTTGCTTTCAAAGGAGAGAGAGAAAGAAACGATGGGAATTTGGATGGGAGAGGAGGTGGGGCGGACCTGGGTGTTAGGGGAGGGAAAATTAGAATCAGACTGTATTTTTTTTAAAAGGATCTATTTTCATTAAGAGAAAGTTAATTTTTTTTTCTTTTTTAAGATTTAGTTTTATTTTTAATTATGTGTATATTTGTGGGCATTTGCACATGGGTGTGGGTGCCTATGGAGGCTACAAGCTTCGGGTACCTCTGGAGCTGGAATCATTGCAGTTGTCAGCTGCCTAATGTGGGTACTGGGAACGGAACTCAAATCCTTTCAAAGAGCAGCAAGCACTCTTAACCACTGAGCCCCAAAAAGAGTTAATTTAACAGGAAAAAAAAGAACATTTAACACAAGATCTACCTTCTTAATGTTGTCTTAACATAATGCTCACTGTTGCCTCTGTGTCACAAGGCAGACCCCTCGTGTGACTGTAAATGTATCTGAGTATTGAGACAAGGTCTTGCTATGGAACCCTGGCTAGCCTGGAACTTGCTAAGTCCATCAGGCTGGCCTTACTCAGAAAGATCTGCCTGCATCTGCTTCCCAAGTGCTGGGATTGAAAGCATACATCACCAGGCTCAGCCACATGACTCTGGAAAACAGAAAGGACAATAGTGTCGTCAGAGGATAGTCAAAGGAGAAATGGAAGTTATTAACAAACTACATAATACAGTTTTTGTGTCAATTCTTTGATAACTGTATATTACAATTTTATGATATTCTATATAAAGAAGATAAAAAATATAATTCTGTTTCCCACACACAAATATAGCATTCATAATTGTTTATGTAGTATTATTTGTTTTATTACTGGCTGGAGCAAATTTTCTAGCTCACTTTCAATTAATAAGAATTGAATAAGAATAATAAGGTAATTTTATTTTTTGTCTTCTTTCAGTGTACATTTGGGGTGTGCCTGAAGCATGAGTGTGCCTCCCCGCTTTGCCCCCTCGTCAGCTTGAAGTAGCCTCGAGAATTCAGCACCCTGTTCCCCTACTGACTCCCATAACTCACCTCCTTTTTATATAATCAAAACCAGAAATGTTAATATTCTGATTCTGCCCCTTGGCATCATCCTATTCCCTGACGTAGAAGCCTATTCTTAAGGGAAAACTCTGCCCCTTCCTCTCTCTTCTCCCTTCTGCTTGCACCTCTCCAACCCCTCAACCCCCCAACCCCCCATCTCTGTCTCCCTCTTTCTGTCTTTCTGCCTCTTATATATTATAATAAACTATTTTCACTCCGAGCAGCATCTGGATCGTGTACCTCCACCCGCTGTCCCACTGCCATGCACACATGGACTGGGTCTCCAGCAGCCCTCTGCTGCATCTGGGGGTCCCACTGCGTACAATTCCTAACATTGGCACCCAATTTCTAACTCTGAGCATGTGTGTGTTTGTGTATATATGGAAGCCAGAAGTTGATGTAGAGTGTATTTTTTTTAATCATTCTCCACCTTTTTTAAAAGTATTTATAAACTTTTAGTTTTTTGTTATTTATTGACTTCCTTAAAAGAATTTTTTGAGCAGAGTGTGGTGGCACACACCTTTAATCTCAACACTCGTGAGGCAGAGGCAAGGATCTATGGAGTTCAAAGCCAGCCTGGTCTACATAGTAAATTTCAGGACAGGCAAGACTGCACAGTGAGACCCTGTCTCAAAAAAGAAAATTGTAATATATTTTGATCATATTGTTTCCCTTTCTGTAAATCCTCCCAGATTTCCCTTCCTCTCTACCCATCCGTCTTCATCACACTAGTGCTTTCTCTCTCCACAGTTGGTAGCTAAGCAGGTTTTTGCCACAGTACCAGGTGAGTAGGTGCTTTTGATAGGATGGATGCTCCTAGAAGGCACACTGAGATGACTAGCTAACTAAATCTGGCTCCTATTTTAATTGCATCTCCCACAGATGTTTCCTTTAACCAGATCCCCAAAATGTCTGTGGTCACTATAGTCAGTACTAGACAACCCATGGAAGTGATGTAACAAAAGAGACTGATGATGGTTTTTTAAAAAGGTAGTTTTAAATTAAGTATATGTAAATAATTGGAAAACCCTACTTTTCAAATAAAATCATCTTTTATTATTCTTGCTGGAATTATAACTTCAATTAACTAGAATTATCAGAGAAAGGCATTGTTTATTATTTTTTGCCTACCTAGAAACACTAACCCAAAACCTCTTTATTTTCATTCTATGTTGTTTAGGATCTTTTAAATCTTAAGTGGGTAACTTTTCTCACTTAGCAAGAGGAAAAGCTTGAATGTAATGTAATTTCATTAATTACGTTGCTGAACTGTTTAAGAACTGTAACTCTGGAAGTCGATTCTCATGCTACCAGAGTTTAAGGAGATGGAAGAGTTCCTAGTACTTGTCATTCACAATGCTTCATGCTGAAAGTGGCACAAAACTACAAACTGCATGAATACTACCCTCTGTACTCCCAGAGTACTACCTCTGTACTACCAGAGTACTACCNTGTACTCCCAGAGTACTACCTCTGTACTACCAGAGTACTACCTCTGTACTACCAGAGTACTACCCTCTGTACTCCCAGAGTACTACCTCTGTACTCCCAGAGTACTACCTCTGTACTATCAGAGTACTACCCTCTGTACTACCAGAGTACTACCTCTGTACTCCCTGAGTACTACCTCTGTACTCCCTGAGTACTACCTCTGTACTACCAGAGTACTACCTCTGTACTACCAGAGTACTACCCTCTGTACTACCAGAGTACTACCTCTGTACTATCAGAGTACTACCCTCTGTGCTCCCAGAGTACTACCTCTGTACTACCAGAGTACTACCCTCGGTGCTACCAGAGTACAGCCCTCGGTACTACCAGAGTACAGCCCTCGGTACTACCAGAGTACTACCCTCTGTAGTCTGAGCAACTGTGTGCACAGCTAGAGCCAGAAACAGCTCTCATTTCAATCAGGTAAGGCTAGACCTAGAGAACACCTAGAGAGCATCATTTATGAATTTTAATTCTTGGGGTGTCTGATCTCTAGGTCTAAACTAAGATTCCACAGAGTAGTTAGTCCAAAGGAAACATTCTGACTTCTCTTATTTATAGGATTATGGTCATCTAAGTACACTAAGACAGTTTTCCTAGCTGNAAAATGAAGTTAGTGATATACCAGCATTCCAGAGTCTTCCTGAAGACAGTGTGCANAGGAGGGATGATGATTGTGGTCAGTGCCCACTAGTGTTGCTGTGAGTGGCCACTATGGCAATGGAAGTCAGGGTGCTTCTCCTTCACAGAATACAAGCCAGCACTCTGTCAAGAANAGAAGTGATTTCAGGAGTAACTGGCTTCAGCTATTGCCTTCAAGGGATGTATCAAATATCCTTTTGCATGCTTCCACTGAGAGGAATGTGTCTAGTCCTCTTTTCACAACTGTGACAAAATACTTGAGGAGATTCATTTATAGGAAGAAAGATTTACTTGGATCCAGGCTTTCAGACCTTTCATCCCATAGTCAGTTTGTTCTGCTGACTATGCCCTAAAGGGCATGTGGTTTGGCAAAACATTTGAAGGGTAGACAACAGAGCAAAACTGTTTATTTCATGGTGGCTAAGAAGCAAAGAGAGAAAGGTTCTGGGTCACAACAGACCCTTCAAGACTCTGGCCTCAAAGACCAGACTTTGGATCTTCAGCAGCCACATAAAAGCCAAATAGTGGTAGCAGTACACCTGTAATCCAAGTTGGAGATGAGGGATCTCCAGAGCAAGTTGGCCTTGTTAAAAAAAGAAACCATGAACTCTGGGTTCAGCAAAAGTCCTTCCTGCCTTGGTGAGTAAAGTGGAGAGCTATGGAGGAAGAGCCTGAAGCCAGCCTATACCTCCACACACTTGAGTGCACACCAGCACACAAGTATGGCCCACCACACCACATACACATACAAAGGAAAGAAGACATGTTTATTGGCCCTTTCAATTTGCATCTCCCTACCCATAGATTTAAGGTCCCATTCCCAGCTGGGGAGCTAGTGACAGTTAATGGCTTCTAGGGGAGGGAGAGTTAGTTTTATTTAATAGTGTGACCCTGGTAGGGCCACCATGCTTCATTGTATGGCCCCACATCAATGAGTTTATAGGCAGTACAAATTAGAATCAGTGAACTAAGAAAG
>LZPO01066532.1:30452-47591 GCA_001675575.1 Neotoma lepida
GAAAAGAAGGAGGAAAGAAAGGATATGAAGTTGGGGGTGGAGTTGGGAGGAGTTTGGAGCAGGAGGGGGGGTCAATAATGATCAAAACCCACTGTATGCATGTATGGAATTCTTCGCAAAATTAATAAAAACATTATTTTTTAAAATTAATATGTGTGTGGTTACCTTGCATAGAAAAGCCCCAGGAGTAGAGGCAACACATGGACAGATAACACAGATTAGGGCNGTGAGATANGTAGTGGGCTGGAGAGATGACTCAGCAGGTATAGGTGCTTGCTGTTCTTGCCAGGGACTGGAGTTCNCTTCCCAGCATCAACATTGGGCAGCTCACAACTGTCAGTGACTCCAGCTTCTGGGGAGCTAACACTCTCTTCTGGCCTCTGCAGGCACCTGCATGCAGGTTCACACACACATGTACACACAATAAATAAATAAATAAATAAATAAATAAATAAATAAATAAATAAATAAATAAATAAATAAATAAATAAAATAAATAAATAAATAAATAAAATAAATAAATAAATAATTCCCAAGGTAGGTAGCCCTGTAGATGGTGAGCTGGGAGCCCATTCGCTCTGCTTTGCACACAGTCATTGGCTCCATGTCACAATGCAGCGTCTTATGCATGTATGTAATGGCTCCATGTCATGCTGCAGCATTTTATGCATGTATATGTATATAACAGTGCTTGAGAGTTTTGTTTTTGAGGGACAAAAAAATGAACAAGAGAGTTCTCGTTAAGAGGCAAACCACCAGACCAGCCCGGACCAGTGTGTGTNTCCAGACCGGACCAGTGTGTGTGTCNCTTCTTGGGTACAAATGAATGATCACTCCAACAGTGTCGGGACAGCCGGCAGCCTCCGCCCTGACGACATCAGCAGCTTTCACCTCGGCCGCTCTGCGGAGGCTGCAGGCGTGAAGCCGCTGTGTTGAAGGTAACATCCCGTACATTTACACCACCCAGACGGCTGCCAGCCTTTCTGCCTTTCTTTTTCTTTCTTCCTCTTTCCTTTTCTCTTCTTTCTTGATTGAGTTTGTAGAATTTCACTCCCATGCTCCCTGCCTTTCTGGCTGCAGAACACTCACTTCAGTCCAACTGAAACCCTCCTGCTATAATAGCAAGAAAGTGTCTTATTTTATTCGACTTGTAGCAGCATCATGCACAGCTGGTCAATCTATTCTGTGTTAAAAAAACTTTCATGAATTTAAAAACTATCCCTAAATTTCCTCTCAGCCGTCACTTCTGTCCCTGAAATAATCCTCCCTCGTTCTCAGCCACCATTGCTTAGTGACAAACTGTTTTACCATAGCTGTTCCTCCTGTGTCAATACCCTGATTCCTCCTGTCCCTCCTCACTTGATGATTATGCTGACCAGTGAGAAACAGAATAAACAAAGAAACATGTATCTGGGGCAAGGCCTTTAGACAGACCAACATTTGAATTTTTGCTTGGTACCGACCCTTTTGAACAGTCACACCATGTGTGCAACTCTTCAGCTTCTTGGTATACAAGGAGGTAAATCAAAGGGGCATTGTGAGAGCTACATGACCTAACACACACATANACACACACACACACACACACACACACACACACACACACACACACACACACACACACACACACACACACACACGTGGGCACACAGCTTTCCAGGCACTACAAAGGCTCTTGTGAATGTTTCTGGTGATGTGGCAAACAGCACAAAACCCTTCCCACACCTCTGTGAATCCCTTTCCCGTTCCAGCCATTCCTTTCTTTATCTACAAACTTTCCTTTCACTGACCCTCCCATGAGTCTCTTCCTCATAGGATTCTTAGAGAGCTGTTAATGGAGAAGTGCTTGGAAGTTTGAATGGCCTTGGTCAGCACAGACAAGTAGTGCAAGAATATGAAAGCCCAGATAGCTCCAGGCAGCCTTGTGACAACTCAGCACACACCTGAAGGTTCCTTTGTAAGGACGAGGCTACAGCTGCCCACTGTGGAACTCTGGAACTTGGCATGAAATCAACTTCACTAACGTTGGCCTTTTCCATGCCCTTATGGCCCTACTCCTTTGCTGATTTCTTCTGGGAATACTTGTCTAATCAGTCAGGTGTGTAGAGATCTTCATTTCAGAATCCGCTTCAGGGTAAGTGGTAAGACAATTACCAATATAATTACCATTCTCACTTCCTGGTAGTGTAGGCTGTTCAAATGCCTCTATTTAAGAGAGATAATAGTGATATTTGCTCAGGTGGACAAATGCTCTGAAAACATTCCCAGTAGGGCAATTTCCTTAGCTCATGACACTGTAGACAAACTGTAGAGTGTAGTGAATTATTTAGTGAATTACAAGAAGTAACAGAGGTTTAAGCAGATACTGAGCCTCTAATAAATCTCTTAACCACTGTTTGATTCTGCCCTGCACCATGAAAACATGGTTTTGGTATGCCTAATGCCCTCTCCTCTCTTGCAGGAGATCTATGGTTAGGACAATGTCTTGAGAAGTTGGAACAGGGCTCTTGTCTGAGGCACTCTGGAAAAGGAGGGGTAAAAAATCCAACACCAGGAGACAAATACAACCATAGAATGAAGCTGAAGTGGGAAGAAAAGACACTTGGGTCTCAGAGGCTTATTAGAGACATCAACTGTGAAGAAGGTCCAAGAAGTGTCAAGGTGCTGGTTAGTCAGTCCTTTGCATCATGAATGCATGGTGTTTGACAGCTTAGGGGTCCACTCCCAGAGATTTGAGAGACGAAGACCAGCAAGGGGTCATTAAAGAACTTATGATAAGCTAATTGTGCTATTTTATTTTCATCTTTCTTTCTACTTTCCACATTGCACTCCACTCTAGATTGGTCAGGTATTAGTCATAAATCTACCATCAGTAACATTGGCAAAGATATCAAGTGGCCATCCTGAATTGATGTGCTTAATGCTCCTCTCTGCCCTGAGGGTTAGAACCTCGTGTCCTATATCACTAAATTCTGAAAGAGCCTTCTCTTAAGAGGCTGTAGTTTGGTTGGTTTAGACAGCCAGAAGTGCAATTCCACATTCACAAATCAGTAATTGCATTTTCCTTTCTGCATATATGCCCCTCCTTTTCCCACTTCTGAAATCAACCTGATCATCCTTTCCTGTTCCTCTCCCATTTTACCAGTTCTCATTACAATCAGATGGAGGCTGGGATCTTCTGAATCAAAAATAGATGCTTTGAGGCTGGAGAGATGGCTCAGCAGTTAAGAGCACTCAGTGACTGCTCTTCCAGAGGACCAGGTTCCATTCCCAGCACCCACATGCCAGATCAAAACTGTCTATAAGCCATTTCAGGGGATCCAACTCCCTCTTCTGACCTTACTGGCACCAGGTACATAAGTGGTGCACAGACATACATACAAGCAAAACACTCATACACATAAAGTAAGACTTCACACTGCTCTGTGCTGTGTGTATCCACACAACTGCACCCTCATCTAGTCTTAATTGGGTTTTTAACTTTTGCTTCATTTTCCAAAGGATGAGGAAACACTTTATTTTCCTGTTCCCCTTGCTCTTTCCAAAGCCACAAATATGATAACTATGCTGACAATACACAGAGCATAGACATTTTCTGCAGGGCCTCTTTCCCAGTTGTTATGATTTCTACTGAAGACTGTTACCTATGACATTATTGTCCAGATGCTATCCTACTTTTTTGTTTGCTTGTTTGTTTGAAGCATCACATCTCAATACTTCAGAATACAGGATGGTAGTGGAAGGGATTTCATATTTTCTTCTTCAGCATCTAGTTCTCTTGCTACAACCTACTTTCAAACAAATTTCTTACATCTGAAGCCATCTGAAGCTTATCCCACAGAGCTGGAGACTTTGTCTTGGATGACTGCAGATAATGAGTCCTTCTGAAGGTCACTGGTAGATGCTCTTAGTAAATGCAAAGGCTANGTCACATCTGATGACTGTATCTTATTTGACTTCTTGGCAGCTTTTGACATGGTTATCAATCTACCTCGTCTGTAACATTGACTATTTTCTCTTTTCTATGAACCCCAAGAGTCAGTCCATAACCACTTCTCTAAGAGATGACCTCAGAGATCTCATCCAGTCTCATGATTTTAAATACCATTCGTATACTGATGATAAAAATTTCGATCTCCAACATGGGTTCTTTCCTTATGTCTGGACTCAGATAGTCATGGACCTACATGATTAGGTCTGTATAGATATCCCAGTCTTAACCTGTCCAAAATCATGATCTTTACATACACTCCCGATTGTAAAATGCTTGCTGGAGGGTTTGGGGGTTTGGTTGTTGTTTTTCATCTACTATTAACTCCTCATTTTCCCAATTATTCAAATCAATACCTTTGTGGAATCCACACATGCACTCCTAACTACTATCATCAATTTCTGCTCTTCTGTGGCCATACCTTTTAGATCTTTTCTGATCAAGTCCTATTGTCTCNTNCTGGGTAGGGTAGGGGGTCTATTCAGAACTTCATTGTTTATTACCTGACAACCATCACCTTGATTCAGTCTTGTGGATAATTTAAGTAGCTTTCTAGTGAATCTTCCTCCATCAACACTAACATTGTTTTTAGCCATTTACAGAAAACATTATCTAGCATAATTCTATTAAACCATGAATCTGATCATTTCAGTTTTCTGCATGAAAACTTCCAATGTTTTTCCAAGGAACTCAAAGCAAAACCTAGCACTCAGTCTATGACTTCCAAGGTCTTACATTATCTGATCTTCATTATCTATCAATCTTCCCTTTGTGGACTATAGTCTAGAACTTCACCCTCTGCTTCTTCCTACAAAAATGCCAGGACTGTCCCANTACTCCGGCCTTTGTGCTTGCTGTTCCCTCTTCAATGATTGCTGCTCTACCAGAGTCCTGCTTAAACTACTTTCTTCAGGCCTTTAATCAAAATCACATTCTCAGTGAAGCCATGTTTTATTCCTCTAAGCCTAAAGCTTCCTTACTTCCCTCTTTCCCTTGTCANTGCCCATTTCACTCTGTTTCATTGTATGTTCTGTTTCCTGTTCATACCTCTCACTAGCATGGAAGATAAAAGATGGTGTAGTTGTTTTCTATTTCACCCATTACTGAGTCTCTGGTTTCCAGTGCTTGAAGCATACTCAATAAATATTTGTTGAATCAGTAATGCTCATTGAATATAGAGATGATATAATCTAACCATCTCATTTACCCCAAACAAAAGAGGTCTGCAAAATAAGAGTAGCTATGAAAAAAGATACAAGAGTGACTGCAGCAATGTCACAGTGAGATATTTCACTAGAACCTGTAACTTCCAAATCTTAATGTTGCCACTATATGTACCAATGGATGCACATGGTTGGGAAAAAAAGACTTTGCCAAAATCATCAGATGCATTGGACAGTTAAGAATTTATTTCAAACTAAAATACCTGCTGAGGCTTTATCAAGCCTTCATCCGTGCTGGGCACTTAGTAAATTTACTATTGGGTACTGATCACTTTATTTGAGCCTATGTCCCAGGTCCCTGTGTTCAGCAGTGTATGAGCAGGAATATTNCTACATTTGAAAATCATGTGTTTTGTTTTAAACTTGATGACCTGGTAGGTCCATGGTTTGGAGATTCAAAGCTCTCCGCCTGTTTTTGCAATCCTTTGTTTTCCTTATTTTTACAATTCTTTGCCAAGTCTAATTTTCTGTCCTATTTTTGTTGTTGTTGTGTTATTGTTGTTAATATTATTTTTTAATTTGCAGGTACATAGCAGGAAAGCTACATAGCTCACCTGAGAGCTACAGAAAACTAGTCAAGGCGTGAAGAAGTGCATACAACTTCGTTACTCAGCAGGGACCAATTATACCATTCCAGAACTGCGGCAAACCTTTCGTTGTTTTGTTTGTTTATTTGTTTGTTTGCTTGTTTATGTGCTGTTGGTCCATTTTCTGCCTCTCTGATTCCATCCTATCTAAGACCAGAGGGAAACTCCCTTNCCACATTGTATCACCTACCAGCACAGAGATATCTACAAGCGCTTGTGTGTCTGTTCTGCTCATTTTGGGATTGGGGATATTACTATTAGGGTGTAGAAGATTTGCTTCATACAGGGAGTTATGGAGCATCTTCAGGGGATCTGAGACCTAGAAAACAGCAGTCCTATTCAAGGAAGACCATGTTACCAGGGAGCCCAGTTATCAATCAACCTACCACAAAAATTAAACCGTCTCTTAGAACAGCAGTTGAAGCACTTTGGGCAATGAATTCTTAGGGGGTGGCAAAACACATGAAATCTAGTCATCACATTTTACAGCGGATCTGCTGCTTGATAAACCACAACTGGAGAGCAGCCTGTTAGCAAGAAGGCCATTTCTAAGAAGAAAATGAGTTTGTAAAAGATCCGTTTGAATTATTAACTGCAAAGAAGTGGCTGGAGAAGAAAGCAGTTGCTGGTAACACTGGCTTTTCTCCTCACGTGTATGATTAGAACAAAGGGAGGCACAAGAGAGCAAGGCAAAGACGGAAAAGCAAATTTCCCTCTGACATAAGGAGGCACATTTTCACGCAGTGCCTTGTCGATACATGGAGAGGCCACCTACCAGGTACAGAAAAACACAGCGGCCATTGCGAGTACAAACAGATGCCGAAGCCAGGGAAAACAACACTCATTTTTACCAAATATCATCTTTTCTGCTTACAAAAGCATTTCTTTAATACCAACTGGACTTATCTAGCCTTCCCTCTGCATCTTGTGGATTTCCACTCCCCACTCCCAGATACCCCAAATCAAATTCAATTTAAAATGCAAGCCATGCTGCAGGTCACAAGGAAATGACCAAGATGACCACTGATGCCTTCCCATTCTGAAGCTGCAAGCAGAGGAAAAATCGATACATAAGGAAAAACGATGCCAGTGTTTTTCAGTTCAGTATTTCTCAGCACATTAATGATGTGATCTGAAATCCTTCAGCTGAAATGAAGCGTGTAAACATGTTAAGCAGGTCACAGTGGTCAATTCTCTCCTCTGATTTTACAAGCATGCGTTCTACATGTTGTAAGGAGAATTGATTGTATTCTGACTCCAGAAATAAGCTGAGTGATGGAAGTCAACCCAGTGGAGGAAAGCAGTCATGTGCTCGATGCTCCTGAAGACTCCTGAACACCATTTCGCCTTCTCCTCCACAGAAAGCAATGCTCAGGGCACTCCCTGTCTTCTTCTTCAAACCTTTTCAGAAGAAAACTTGGAAGTCTCTCTAGAGGATGTAGGATGCGATGTTTCAGGATATGTGGCTCTCAGCAATGTCATAAGCACTGATGATGAGAAATGTCAAGGTTTCCTTCTTCTGTATTGATAGCAATGCATTCCTTTCTTGAATAAAACAATTGAATATAAGGTCAGTTGAATTACATGTAGAGCTACCATGGACTAAGTTACTCTTCTAATTTAAAAGAGAAAGCCACAGTGAGAGAAGGGTGTCTGTCTCTAGTAGTGCAGCTCTCATCAGGACACCTTAAAACAGACACAGCAAAGGGCAAAGATGGGCTTGGGGCAACAGAATGGGGGAGGGAAGAACTGGGTCTTTAGATATGGAGGGATGGGGTGTTGGGAGATTGACTTTTCACCAAGTTCTGAGATGACAAAGCTGTAGGACTGAGAGAAGCAGCTTTACTTGAATTATTGCTATTGTATATTGCCTCCTCTGGTGTGTTTTAATGGAAATTTTCCCATAGCAAGACCGAAATTAAGTTAGGAAGCATGTGTATTCTGTGAAGTTATATTTATGACCTAGAGAACAGAGAGTCATTTCATGTGTGTTTATTTTCTGTGTGTTGAACATCTTTCTAGCTACCACTTAAAAATTGACTCACTAGTCCCCANAAGCCCAGTAAATAGGTATCCTTTTTATCATTCCCTTTAGGTAGAAGCTACTACCCAGAGATGGCAAGTGGCCTGTTCCATGGTGCCTCTCATTCAGTTTTCATTGCACAGGTCTTTGTCCTAAGAGCACCTACCAAACAGAAGGCCAGCCAGGCAAATATCTCCTTCCTTCAAAATGTCTGCAGATTACAAGATGACATGGCCTTCAGCCTAAAGTATGTGACAAGCTACCCATCAGCATTCTTGAAAGGTATGAGGCAATTCCCAGTCCCTACAGGTGGACTAGAGGGTTAGGAATGGGGAAAAACAGGAGCAAAGAAAAATTTAGACCTCATAATGAGGATAATTATAACTGAGTCTTTAGTAATTACCACTTAGATCTTGGAAAAGGAAGTTCTCTATGGGGTGAGAATGAATTCTTACATAATGCTAAGGTTTTGCCAACTACAATGTGGTATAGATTCAGGGAGGTTACAGTCGTTTATGGGACANTTTAAAAAACTAGATGTATGTCTGACTCTGATCCAACAATTCTACTCTCAGATATGTTCCTAAGAGCAATGAAAATAGATGTCTAAAAAAAAGACTTTAAGAAAATGGCCCTGGTATTAAAGTGTAGGATGATTAGGCATCATCAACAGGCAATAACTGGACAGTCTGTTACAAACCGCCTTAAAAGAAAGCCCAGTGCAAATGATAACAAGCAATATGCTTGAGCTGGGTGAACACAGACATGCCACTGGTTGCTCAGTGCAGAGTTCCCATTATACAAGGCTCTAGGCTAGCTTTTCTCAACCTGTGGGTCATGACCCTTAAGCCCATCAGAAAAGACAAATATTTACATTGCAACTCATAACAGTAGCAAAAAAGTAGCAATGAAAATAATTCTATAGTTGGAGGTCACCACAACATGAGGAACTGTATTAAAGTGTCACAGCATTTGGAAGGTTGAGAACCACTGCTCTAGACAAATGGATCTCTTTGGAGAATCAAACCAGTACATTTTTGTCTCTGGGACAGGCAGCATAGGCAGCACAGGATTTACTACAGGGCAATGTGAGGGCATCTCCTGGGNCTGGCAGTGGTATACATCTTGACAGAAGTTTAGCTAACGTAGAGATACGTATTTGTCAAAACCTGCTTTATGATAATGAGATGTGTATGTTCCACTGCAAACAGACTTTACCCCAAGAAGGCAGGAGAAGGTTAAACAACCACTGAGCTCTAGTGAAGGCATGTATATATGTGTTTTATATATATATGTATATATGTATATAAATATATCATATATATATGATATATATATATATCAGAAAATCTTCTGATCCGTGCTGCCTAAAATATGTCAAAAACCAAAATGGACTGATAGATAAGTTGATATGTAAGGAAAGGATATTTAAATGCCAACTATAAATCTAACTGGTATATCTGTGAATATTTGCTGTGTTACTGTTTTAATTGTTCTATATATTGCAAATTTCTCCCAATAAAATACTAGGAAAGTACAACATAAGAATGTATTAATAGGTATATTTTAAAAGGAAATTAAATATTCGAATTATCTAAAAACTAAAAGTACTTTGTAGGTTAGAGATAGTTTCAGTGGTAGAGAGCTTGCCCAGCATACATGAGGCTCAATCCCCAGCAGCACAAAAACAAATAAACATTTTTAAAATACTTTGTGATCCAGAAAGCTTTGCTTTTTGTTTTTGAAATTACTTCCTTTATTGAAGCATGGGAAGAAATAAACAGAGGTTCAACACCACTGAGAAGCATGGCCAAAGAGAGAGTCGTCTCTGTGCATTAAGTATGCTCTACCTGTAGCATATAAAGAACTAGAAAATAAATTCAACTGAGTTTTTAATTTTATAAANGAAAGTGCAAAGAATAAACCTAGAACTTTTGAATATGAGCCCATCCTTAGCAATGTTTTAAATATATACTTCTATTATTTTTAGTTATATACTTTAATTATATTTTTAGTATATGACCATGTGTCTGTATGTGTCCGTGTGCCTGTCTGTCTGTCTGTATGAGGCCACAGTTAGGAGTTGGGAGCTATCCAAAATGGTTATTGAGAACTGAACTGAGGGGTTCTGCAAGAGTAACACACACTGAGCCCATCTCACATGCCTGGACACTGGGAATTTTTTAAACATCTCTAGCTTGCCATGTAGAAAAGTTGAAAATGTTCCCTAAGTGCACAGAGAAGAAAAGGGTGATCGTGTGATCCCAACAACAACAAACACAACTGACCACTTGAGAAATGCATCCCAACTGTTTCTCTCTCCACATTCCTTACAGTATTGAATGCTAAATACAATATTTCAGCACAGGATAAATACGTTCATGTAAATCTGAGCTTAGGAGAATTAATTCTGAGGGTGACATTGTGTTATTTTGTTACATTTACTGTGAAATTGTGGGCATCTAGATTGTTTTGTTTTATTTGCTATCAAAAATAATGTTGAGGGGCGACATCTTTAGACAAATATTTCATATTGCTATTACTTTTAGGACAAAGAACTTCTGTAATGGAGTGGGGCATGGCAGCATATGCCTTTAACCCAATCATCAGAAGAGCCAGAAGCAGATTGATGTCTGAGTTTGAGGCCAATCTGGTTTACTTAGGGAGATACAAGGAATAGCAGCTACATTAGCGAAACTTTTTAAAAAATAAATAAATAAATAAATAAACAAATAAACAAATAAACAAGCAAAAAATCTTGGAACTTTACATTTAATGTACTCTTACTTGGCATCTGGATTGTAAGAGTCCCTGTGGAGTCATGACCAAATGTTCCTATTGCTACCAATAGATCAATGACATCAGTTAATGGCAGGCTGGCTAGTCAGCATTCCAGAGGTTCATAGCAAGAGCCCTGCTGCTCTTAACTTCACTTCAACACTCTAGTGCACTGACAGAGATGTCAGAGATGGTTCATGTGCTTTGAAACTGTTCCTTTCAGTGGGGTGGTGGTGGTGCACTCCTGTAATCCCAGGACTCAGGAGGCAGAGGCAGGTGAATCTCTGTGAGTTCAAGGCTAGCCTGGACTACAGAATGAGTTCCGGGATAGCCAGAGCTACAGAGAGAAACTCTGTCTTGAAAAACCAAAAAGAAGAAAAATGTGTTCCTTTCTTACAAAGCAAAATAGATATGAAATCCAGTCTTATGTAAGGCAAGAGCCTAACCTGAAAACTGAAAAGCTGAAGAGTGGGGCTTGACTTGGTGAGGGGCTGTGAGGGAAGCCCACCCTGAGTGGCACTGCTGTCACCTGAGTATCTTCCCCAAGAGCAGCTTCTGCATGACAGGAAGACGGACCTCTTGGACAGCAGTGGACATGAGAAAGTAAGGTATTTCTGTGCGACTATAGAAAAAGGTGCATGCTTGGAGAGCTGCTAGGAAACAGAGGTATATTGTAAAAGAGTTTAATTAAACTCAAAAGTATCTGGCAGGCAAATGAACCCTTGCAACGTGAAAAAAAAGATCTGTTTCTCTCATTCTCTGCCTCAGTGAACACACTGGTCAGGTGGTGTTCTGGGGTGGCAAGCAGAAGCCAGGAAGAGGTGATGGGTAAATATTCAGGAATTTTGCAAACCGGTTTGGTTGCTTAAGATTAGCCACGATAAGANTGCTGACAGCAGGAACTCGGCAACTGATACATTCATGGTTTCTTTTTTTTTTCCCCTGGGATTCTGGTTTAGTAGCTCACCATCCCTCAAACCCTCAAATGCCTCCCATTTCCCTCCAAATTCTTGACTTATTATTGCCAATGATCTGTTTGTTTTAAAACCATCCGGTTCAAAACCGTCCGTGTTCTCTCTTGGGTGTGATCTTATTCTTATGTTCTGTATTTTTGTTCACAATGTGTCAGCTTTGTAAACACCAGCATTTAAACCTCAGAATCACAGTTGACACTTTCCTCACTAATAAACAAGTAGAAAGGGGTGATAGAGATTACTCAACACACTGTGTCAGCCTTGTCCCAGCCTTATGCATACATTCCTAAAACAGCAACTGACGGAAAGTATTATTTCAGTTCTGTGAAGGGAAACCTTGAATCCACAAAGGGTATGCCACTCACCAAATTGTCACAGCTAAGATGTTTCCCAGCTATGACTTGAACCCAGGACCTCTATACAAACTCCACACTTAATATAACATATTCCTATCCAATTAGTTTCCAAAACCTGCCCTGGAAGGCTGTCTTCATGGTTTCTATGGAGATTATTTATATGTANTGAAGTGTACACAACTTAAATGTACCCTCACTGAGTGTTCACAAACAGACTCCCTCAGTGACTCCCTCAGTGACTCGCACAATTGTCAAGATAATGAGCACTTCCAAGTGTTTCCTCATTGTTCAGTCAATGCTCCCTCACTGCAGTCAGTACAGTGTCACTATAACAAAAACTACAAATTGTGTGACAAAGATACCCTCTCCTCACAGTTCTTGAGTCTGAGAAGTCCATGGTCCAGGTGCCAGCTGACACAGTATCTGGTGGGGGCTCCTTTCCTGATTTATATGTTCACCTTCCCTCACCTGTCCTCACACAGTGGGAAGAGCAAGGCAGGTTTCTGAGGCCTCAGAGTTGGAATGAAGGGCTTTAATGTCAAGGAGGAGAGCTTTACCCTCTCAACTTAGCCATCCTCCAGAGGCTGGTCTCCATCTAGTGTTGTCACAGGGAGATTAGATGACAGCATATGAGTGAGGAACACCAGCTGAACATTCATACCACTGCACAACGTTCATACTACTGCACAAACCCTGGCTTGCCTCATTACTGATAAGTTTCAGTCAACTCTAGAAATTGGTACAAAAGAAAGCATATAGAAGACTCCCTTGTGGAAAGTCTTTTTATCCCTGTGCTTTGAGAATAGTCCAGTTATTTGTGTGTGACAATGATGTATACAGCTCCAATGCTGATTGAGTTAGATTCCACTGCACAGGTAACCTAAAGTGTGTTCACTTTCTATCGATAGGCACCCCAATGGTCAGCTGCTATGACAAGGATGCTGTTTACATGTACAAGTGGCATGCTTAATAGATGTTTTCATTTCTTTTGGATACCAAAGATATGGGTGAGGCACATGCTTACCAGATTAAATCCCAACATGACTTTGTCATTTCATATTCCCATTCATAGTGTATTATAATTCTACCATTCTAGCAAGTGTATATTAATAACACATTGGTTTTAATTTATGTTTTTGATACATGTAAACCTAGACAATGGAGAAAACAGAGGAGTGTACCTCAGACCTTTACGATTATGATAAGACTCAAAAAATTAGCTTTTAAAAACAAAAACCAAGTCTCAGGAAGCCTCTGGGTTTGCGTGGCGGGGGGATGGGGAGGGGATGGGGTGAAACAAAAACCAACTAAACAAACAGAAAATCTTTAATCCCAGCACTCAGCCAGATCTCTGTGAGTTCACGGTCAGCCTGGCCTATCCAGTGAGTGCTACATAGTAAGACCCTGTCTCAACAAACAAAACAGAAGAAGAGGAAAGAAAAGGCAGAGTCTAGGGAGGTGCCTTAGTGAGTAAAAACACATGGCATACAAGCATGAGGACCTGAGTTTAAATCTCTAGCGCTCATATAAAAGGAGAACATATCTGTATTCCTAGTACACCAATCAGGAGACAGGAAGCAGAGACAGGAGGAACTCTAGAAGCTCACAGGCTAGCCAGTCTAGTGTGTACATCAGAAAACAAGCTTGTCTCAAGCAAGAGGAGGGCAGAACCAACACTGAGATTGTCCTCTGGCCTCCACATGCATACACTCACATGCACACACATACATGTAAATATTACATTGTTTAGAGAAAAATAGCAAAAGATATAATAGATTCCATAGAACATGAAAGTTTGAGACAATGAATAAAAAAGCACATATTTAAACACACACACACACACACACACACACACACACACACACACGTACAAGTTATATGAAAAAATCCTAGAATTCAACAATAAAATTCAATGGGAAAGCCTGAACAAAAGTCTTGAACAGGCCCTTCACAAATGAATGCATACAAAGCATCCAGTGGCCACAAAGCACATGGCAAATATGTGTGGCCCTCCCTCTGTCCCTTCTGTAGGAGNAATCATCTTTTATTTTTGCTGCTGTTTATACAAACATAGTTCCCTATCCAAACTGTACACAACTTGGAAGCAGAACAAATATTGAAATGTCTTTGCACACCCCACTTAGTAACTTAAGACATTCACAAGTATTTTCAAATGGTTCACCTAATGAGTTAAAAATGTCTATCATAAGACCTTAAGAAGGCCATTAATATCATAAACAAATTAAAAGGTAACAAGAGCAGTGCCTACAGACAATGAGGAAAATAAATAACAAGAAATATAAGCCTCAAAAGGGGAAAGAGAAGTTCTCAAGGGTGGGTGAAATTACTGACAAGATATATAAAACACAAAAGGAACCAGGGTTTGTAGAATAAAATGACAGAGATAATGTGAAAGAGAGCTTTCCAAAAATAAGACATATGCTCTTTTCATGGGCAGCCTGTCTCTGTGTGTCTCTGAAAGCCCAGGGGAACGCTATCAGAGCAAAACAGGAAGCTATGCATGTGCTCCAGGGCGGAAGTCACCACAGTGCACTTCTCTGTGCACCCTGATGTGCATCCTTCTTGCCAGAAAGTTCAGATTCCTTGTCAGAAATGACACTCAGAAAGTGTAGATGGCATCATTACTGCCTCACCGCGTGTCTCAGTTTCCCGTGATGTCATCTTGGAATTCCCAGCACACAATGATCTGAGTCTCAAGGGCATGTAGCCCCNGAAAGAGAATCGCTCCAAAAGGCCCGTGTGAAACTTGATCACCTTCAAGTTCATGAGCTGCTCAGCAGTATTTGTGGTAACTCTAAGGAAATTTCTAGAATGAGATACTCCAAGCATCTTCACAATTACTTTAAAGTAGTAATGCCTACTTTGTTTCCAGAGCTCAAGCAGCTCTGTTCCCTTCGGGAGCCCCAAACATGTCCCAGGCATCTTGTTTCTGTCTCAAGCTGCAAATTAATTTGTGGAAATTGTTTGATTCTTGGGTCAAATCAAGGTGTGGTGATATATTGTGTACCCTAATAAAATTTACCTGAAGATCAGAGATCAGAACAAGCCACTAGATTAAACATAGATGCTAGGCAGTGGTGGCACACACCTTTAATCTCAGCACTTGGGATTTCATGCCTTTGTTCCCAGTACTTGGGAGGCACACATGTCTTTAATTCCAGCACTAAGAAGGAAGTAATAAGGCTGAGCAGAGAAAGGTATATAAGGTGTGAGGAGACAAGAACTAGAAGTTTTTCGGCTGGAGAGCTTCAGAGACATTCAGTCAGACGATTCATGGAGCTGGCGAGGTGAGACGTGGCAGTGGCTTGTTCCTTTGTCTCTCTGATCTTTCAGCATTTACCTCAATATCTGGCGCCTGGTTATAGATTTTGAGCAACATCTGGCATCCAACTTATGGGACACAAATTCACAAAAAAAGACGCCTGCCTGTGGATCAGGCCAGAGCTACATGCAGCCAGTCCCTACCCTGCTGACTAAGTTTCTGTTGCAGCCTCTCTGCAGCATACTCCGTAGGCTTTTGGGCTCCAAAAACCATAGGAGTTAGCCACTGTCATGTCTCACTTCTAGGACTCCTCAGCCCGAAAANGTTTTCTTTTTCTTTTTTTAAACTTCTTTTGAGGGGTGGGGACATTGAGACAGGGTCTTTCTACACAGCCCTGACTATCCTGGAACTTACTCTGAAGATCAGGCTAGCCTCAAACTCACAGAGATCCACCTGCCTCTGCCTCCTGAGTGCTGGGATTAATGGTGTGTACCATCACACCTGGCTAAAAAATAAGTATTCCAGGCTGGCCTTGAACTCCTGATCCTCCTGCCTCTGCCCTTCAGCAAATCCTACCACCCTGCACCACCACAACCAGAAACTTTTTTTAATTAAACATTTTTCATATGTTATATTTTAATGGTGTTTCCCCCTCCCTCAATTATTCCCAGATCCTCCCCACCCACCTTTGCATTCTTTTTCTTTCTCTCTCTTTAAAACAAATACCCACAGCAACAGAAATTAAAATAAACAAAAGACTGATGAGACAAAAAAATATCCAAGCAAAGCAAAATGATACAAAAAATCTAGAAAAACACCATTGAGTTCATTCTGTGTTGGCCATCTACTGCTGGACCTTCTTTCTTGATAGAGACAGAGAAATCATGGCTTTGAACAATGGAAATTCTGACCAATAGAAGCAATTTTCCTGATTGTATCTTTCTAGGATCCTCAGGAGGAAAGAACACAATCTTTCCAAATACATCACATATGGGGACCAAGGAGGTAAACAAGAGTGTTGGTGGCCCCGTTCTGGGTGGGGTTCCTGCAGATTCAGAGAACAAAAGCACAAAGGGAAGTTAGAAAATAGAGGGAAGAGATAAAGGACTTAAAAGAGCCTTAAAAATAAAAGTTTCATGCAGGAAATCTATACAGTGGAAAGGGGGAAACTATTCCCACCGTCCTCTGACTTCCACAAGTGTGTGTGCACCCTGGGATGTACACAGATATATAGATCATTAAATATAGAAAAACATAATGGCATTATAGAGACTATGCTACACTTACAGGTAAAATGTGTGTGCATGAGAGAGAGAAAGTGGGTGTGTGAATATGTGTGTGTGAGTGAGTGAGTGTGTGTGTGTGTATGTGTGTGTGTGTGTTCATGGGGCTATAAATGGCTAGGGGTCAGAGAAAAAGACAACCAGGGGTAATAGCTACANTGCCAGGGAAGCCTTGAAGTCTGATTTGTTACTGTGAAACCAACCTGTAAAGCTTCTTTGTAAGAGGATGAAGCCAGTTAGCTTATGTACACACCCATTGATAATTTAAACCACAGATTAAAAAAAATAGGGAGTGTTCTAAACTCAGTCTGTTCCCTGCTTTCAGCAAAACTCAAAAGGCAGGGAGGACGGAATCCTCTGCTCCTTTCTACAGATCCAGCTAAACGAATCTAGCTGCTGAGAACTAGGAAGTACAGTCCATTCTGCTAGACTTCCGTCAGGGCAGGAGACACAAAAGTGGTGGTACCAGCATAAAGAAATGAATAGGCACAGGAAAGTTAGAAATGACATTTTAGATTTCAGAGTAAAGGAAGAAGAATGAGAAGAAAGTAAATAAACTGTGTGACATCAGAATAGAAAAATATTAAAGATGCAGATAACAGTGAACTGCACAAAGCAATAGTGAACTGCACAAAGCAATA
>LZPO01066532.1:48109-58270 GCA_001675575.1 Neotoma lepida
AGCAATAGTGAACTGCACATAGCAATAGTGAACTGCACATAGCAATAGTGAACTGCATAAAGCAATAGTGAACTGCACAAACATATTCCTATCCTGGAATACCTGGTTCAAGGAGAGAGAGAGCCCAATTTTACTTTTCCTATGTAAATNCAGCTGTGTTTATGGCCATCTTCTGGATGTTAAAGGAAGTATAAATGTATTTTTTTCCATCAAACAAAATATATAGATAATAAGATAACATATCAATAATAAAAGATCAATAATGAAAGCAGAATTTTAAAAGAATTAACCATGCCTGAGACTAAACTTCAGAAATGTTATTCTGCAATTAATGCTAAATATCTATAACCCATAGACACACATAAATGCTAAATTAATGCTAAATATCTATAACCCACAAACATACATAAATGCTCATACATAGACACTCAGAGACACATACACACACACATCCCACCCCTCGATTCCAGATTCNAAACTACAGTAATTGGCATAGGAAAGGATAAAATAGAAATAACAAAGTACATCCAGTCATGATGGCATATGCCTTTAATCACAGCACTTGGGAGACAGAAGCAAGTGGATCTATGAGTTCAAAGCCAACCTGGCCTATGTAGTGAGACCCTGGAAAGAAAGAAAGAATAAAAGGGGGGAAAAATGAAAGAAGGAAAGAAGGGAGGGAGGGAAGGAGGGAGGNAGGGAGGGAGGGAAGGAAGGAAGGTTATTATTTTAAAAACTCCTTTGGTTTATACATGCCTATATTCTCATTCTTGCATTTGAGATATGTCTAAATNACAGCACATCAAAAGAATATTCCCTTTCAAATCTGTGGAGAACTCTGCCCCACTAGGTTGTGAGTCTTTGGCCTGCTACTTATGTGTTTTATATTACATCTCTGTTCAGATCCACTTTCTACCTATCCATTTCTAATTCAGATTTTTCTGGGTGGTTTAAAGCTTCTTCCTATCCATTCTTTAAGATGCTTACTTTAGCATCTTACACATTCCTCTCAGGCTTATATTTGTGCATAATTCTTTGACACTCCAGGCGGCAAGCTCTGAAACAGTTGTTGGCCTTTCTGTGGCCCTCAAACCATCCCTAGGAGTATGAATGATACAGGCAACATGGGAGCATCTTGAAGGATGTGGTGCCTGGGGGGGACGTGTGCTGTTCATTTAATGAATTAACACCTCAGAAGAATGGCTTGTAAGGAAGGTGTTCCTGGTGGCACGAAACACAAAAATAGGACACAGATTTCGTCTGTTTCAGCACTATTTGGTGCAGTCAGAGCTCTCTAGTTAGACTCTGGTTTAAAACTGATAACCCAGAAGATGTTTTTAGCCAGTGTTTACAGTATCTAAAGATGCTCTTTGGATTAGATGACAGCAGAAACCACAATGCTGCAGGAACTTCCAAGGAGAATATGGTGCATTTGGTCTTGAAAAACTAGGATGGCTCTCTGGTTCTCCTGTGTCCCTTGTTAGAATTTTCAGTGATTTCAATTTCAGTGTTAAATCTTTTAAANTCTGTGTTTCAGGAATAAAGCCTTAATATGTTGAAGATCTAAATATAAAAAATAAGTAAACAGCAACACTTGAATGACTGGTTTTAACAATGTAGCTATCAATTAGTTACAGTTATAGGATGCCAAGGAGTGCACAGTCACAAAACTAATTGATTCACATCCAAGATATGTTATCACAACTTAGGCATGATTGTCTTTATTTTACAAGTAAAAAAACCAAAAACATGCTAAAAAACACATCACCTCCACTCTCAAATCAAAGTTTTTTCCCTGCCACTGTGCTCCTTCTGTCTGTCATGTATTAAAGTATGCTCTGAAAAGGTCTGACAGCCTCTACACATGTCACGTGGACTGGTAATGAGGCTGCCAGGAGAGTCTTAACTTGCTATTCTCACTGCTCCCACCTACAAGAAGCAATGCCTTACCACAGGATGAACAGCTCAGCCACCTGTGTGAGCCATTTAAGTGAGTGTCTTTGTGCTGTGGAAACCGGCTACAGTCACACTTCAAAACCAGTGCTTTACAGTTTCAAGAACTCAAGATAGAAGCCAGTATCACAGAAGCTGCTGTTGCCTACTTCTGAACATAAGAAGGAAGAGCCTTGAGGAAAAAAGGAAAAAAAAAAAGGGAAACAGAACACCTACTTCAAGGCTGACAAAGCCTGATTGATGCCCATCGCACTGAGATGCCTACTTCAGGATAGCTCCTCCACCTGCTCCTCAGCCCATTTCTCAAGAGAAAGATCTCATTTCTGTGACACCACAAGTTAAAGACACCAGTTTTATTGTCCATGGCTATTGTTGTAAAGTGAGATATCCATTGAGGGCCAAAATATAGGCTCCAAGAGCAGAAAACTCAAACAATGTGCTCCACGCTTCAGGAACGTCCTTTCAATCTGTGGAGATGACATTTCATAGTTCAAGGGTTATTGTTTTCTGACATATTTCTATGAAAAAATATAATTTGTTAGTCTTTTCTGAAATAGAAGTAACCTATCATTCTTCAGATGCAGGATTACTAACAAGTTTGTGATTTGGGCAGCAATTACAGGTTATCAATAATTGCTTTGTTAAGCAAACAGATTTCAGCAATTTCTCACTAGTAAAATATTGCTCTTCTGAGACCCACCCTTGAAGCTGAAAGAGGAATTAGTCTGCTGTTGGAGCAGCAGGAGTGGTCTCACCAGCGATCTGAAGACTATTTTGTTTGATCACAGTGGATTCTTGAATTTTCAAGAATTTCCTCTTTCCTCAGGCCTGAGCTGATGCAATACCCTTCTACTTAAGAATTCAAATTATCTAGCTCCTCTTCTGTCATTAGCACACACTTCTCTGTCAGTTGGGAGGAGATTCGATAAGACACCTGTGATCACATACCTCCAGGAGGAAGCAGATGTGAGGGCACGAGGTGAAGAAGCTGACTTGGTGGCCATCCAAGCCAGCAGCAAATCCAGACCTCAGTGAGAGTGTAGAACAGAATGACACAGCCAAACTGTCCTTGTTCCATTCCTGCTCTTAAAATTCTGTTTTAGAAATAGTGGGGAAAGTAACCTTGGGACTCCTTTTACACTTTTATCCTTCTCTGCCCTACAATAATCTAATTATTGTTGCATGTAAGGTTGACTTGTTTGGGGTTCAGTTTTCACCACTTTGCCCCATTTAGTTTTCAGTTTACTCTGTTTTATCCTAGAGGGGAACCTTTACAGATTTCAGTGTCTCCTATGGACAATTGGGAGGCTATCCACAACAGGTTTTGTAAGTCTGATCAGCCTGTATATAAAAGCTACAACTGGAAAAAAATCATAGGTTAGATATGAATTTTTTCTGATTTAATGAGTCAATGGCTTTGGCTAATTAATACACACTTCTTAGACTTTAACACAATGCAATAAAGTCCTTCAAAGACTTCTGAAAACAGTAGCTAAAGCCTGGTGTGTGTGTGCAAAAGTGTATGTGTGTGATCACATGGACACTTGAACACATTCACAAGCAAACACATCCCTTAGGTTTGGCTGAGAAGCTAGAATGAGAAGTTAAAATTAAAAATAATAGGCAAAGTCTCAAAGCCTAAGTATTGTTTCCATTTGAATCTTAAAGAAGGGTCTGAGTGGTTCGTCTTCTATCTAAAATGCTTCGCTCATGAATAATGAATGACAGAAAGGCAGGTTTTGTACCTAAAGCCCCTTTCCATCCCAAAAGAAATTTATGATCCTTTCAAATTTTTAAATAACTTCAGTCTGTGAAATGTTCTTGACCAAAGTCCTCAGGCAACCAGCTGGAATTACATTCCATGTAAAGCGGGGCTACTTTACCTCAACACAAGACACCAGACTTTTGCTGGAAGAACCATCCTATAAATTGAAGGGTAATTAGCACTGATTTTGCTGTCTAGTAGATGCTAGTAGCCAGTTGTATAACAAAAAAGTCTTGTCATCACCAAAGGGGAGAATCAGCACCATGTATTAATCACTAGTATAGGAGAACCTGTGAAAGGGGAGTGGGGANGGAGCAGCTCACGGGTTTGTTTTGTTTATTTGTCTCTCTGGTTTTGTTTGTTTTTAGCTTAATGGCTCAGGTCAAGTAAATACTTCTGAATCTCATTGTTTGGTTTCTAAATGTTTAACTCTGAAACAAAGCAGATGGAAGGACCTACTTTAATGATTCTGCCACTCAAAGCTGTAGTGAAGATCTCCTAGCTAATTGTCAACTGTGTTTGACTAACCGTGCACCCAAGGACCGGAGTCAGTAGATCTTCAGAAGAACCAGAACCAGGAATTGTGGGTGATTCTGAGCTATTCAATCTGAGATCACACCATGGGGAGTATTTATCAGATGCAACCATACAAGCTCCTTCTTGTTCTTAGTAACAAAGGAAATAATGTAAATGTTGTTTTAAAGGCATAAAAATATCACATGNCACAGAAGAAAGAAAAATCCAGCCACACAGTTTGCTTTTGTTCCTATGATACATGCACNTAGGTTCACTCTGTGTGTGTGTGTGTGTGTGTGTGTGTGTGTGTGTGTATGTGTGTGTGTGTGCGCACGCGCCTGTGTGGGCACGAGCCTGTGTGTGTGCGCCAGTGTGAGAACATCCGGTACTGATGTCCTTGATGTGGTCTTCAGCTTTGTATCAGATGTGAAGACATGAGGGTCTCAGCTTTGGCAGCAGGCCCTGGTAGACTGCTCTAGAGGAGAGCAAACTTTTCTCATTGTGTTTTGTTCATTCTCCATAAAGCTCACATTCTCCATTCTCACATCAACCATGTGAATTTATTTGGGGGAGGAATATCTGTATTTTCTTTATAATAAAGTGAATTCAGGAAAGTTAAGCAAAATTTTGGACCATATGAATTGATTATGTTCAGCAAAATAGATAATGCCCAAATATAAGCTTTCAGAAACAGCAGGGGATTGTNTATCTTGTACTTAAGAGACTCTGAAGGGTCAGTTGTGAGGTGGGTTGTCTGTCTTCCAAATCTGGAACTCAATTTTGCTGGTCTTCCAAGAAAATGAAATGAAAAAAATGGCATCTGGAAAGTCACTGCATTTAAGGACAAATATTCCAAATATTCTCCCTAGCATCTTTACTCTGTAGACTTTCTGCTCCTGTATCCAGTGCCTTCCCTGGGCCTCCTTTGCTGCCTTAATCCTGCTTTTCCCAAGACTCTTCTCAGGTCCATCTCTTCTCTTCGTCTCTGTAACCTTCTGGGGATAAGCAGATCAAGTTTAAAGAATACTTGTGTAATAAGNGGGCTTTAAATAAATGGATATTAATTATTATATAATAATCCTAATAGGAGAAGGATATACACCTTTAGTCCAAGCATTTGGGAGGCAGAGGCAGATGGATCTCTACTACTTAAAGGCCAGCCTGGTCTACATAGTAAATTCCAGGCCAGCCAGGACTACATGGTGAGATCTTGTATCAAAAAAGAAAAATAAATTCTAATAAAGTATGACATTCATTGCAGCCCAAGTGTTAATTGCATATATGAAAAACACTATCAAGGAGATCAAACACAATGTACACTTGTTTGACAGCCACAGAATCAAATGTGTGAATGTCTACACCCATGCTTAACCAATGAGCAGTGTGGCATGTGACTTGTAAGTGGTGTAAACTTAGAGTGTGACCAATATCCTTCCTCCCTCTCACTCCCTCTCCCTTCACCTCCCTCTCTTTCCCCTTCCTTTCCCCCTTCTTTCTCTCCCTCTGTCCTCTCCCTCGGTCCCCTCTCTTCCTCCTCCCCTTCCTCCTCTCTCCAGAGCACTGGACCCAGATTTCAGCAGATAGTGATCCTTCTTTGTTTCTGGTCTTACCATTGGCCCACCAGTCCTATACTGTACTTGGAGATAAATGTACAAACTCTCCAAATCAAGAATAAAGGTAAAAAAGGGGTTTAATTTCCAAGAAAGAAATTAAATATTCCCTTTCATTGGTTAACTTATTTAAAATACATCCCCACCACTTAGTTAACATCATTTATTCAGGTATAATTGTACACTTGTTGCGTTGTTCAAAACTTTTTTTTAAGTTCAGAGCACTATGTGTTTCGTCTTTTCTCCCACTGCTTATTGAGCTGCATGGTTCCAGGCAAACTGTGATTAAGAAAATGAGTTTTGCTTTTAATCAATTAAATTAAGAAGTTGGCACAATGAAGCTCATAACTCCTTAAAATAATGACTAAATAAAAAGGAACTAGTTTAATATTTAGCACAGTGAGACAGTCATCAGAAAGTAATAAAAACAGACATATTTAAAGAGATAAAAGTGACAAACGTATATAATGCGTACAGTTTGTCCCAATAACCTCTAAAATTAGCATCTTATCACAGAAGACCTGCAAATCATTGCTATTTCCCAGCAAAATCAAACCAAATTCACCATCACATTACAAAGCTATCACNCCAGAGGCCCCTATATTCTCAGCAAAGAAACATGATGAGAAACCCATGTAACTATTTCTTTTTCCTTTTTCTTTTATTGAAAATAGTTTTTTCCCTCCACATAAGGTATCCTGATTAGAGTTTCCCTACCTCTACTCCACTCAGTTCTTCCTCACATCCCCTGCCAAATGGATCTACTTCCTTTCTACCTCTCACTAGAAAACAGATAGGCTTCTATGGGATAGTAATAAAAATATAATATGATATGATATATCATATAGAATAAAAAACACATCCGAATTGGACAAAACAAAAAGAAGGAAAAGAGCTCAAGAGACAGCACAAGAATCAGAGACCCATTCATTCGCACACTCAGGAATCCCATAAAAACACTAAACTGGAAGGCATAATATATATTCAGAGGACCTGGTGCAGAGGTGGACAGGCCCTGTGCTTGCTGCCTCAGTCCTTGTGAGCTCATATGAGCTTTGATCAGGTTAATTTACAGGGCTTTGTTTTCTTGGTGTCCTCCATCCCTTCTGGCTCTTACACTCTTTCTGCCACCTCTTCCACAGGTTCCCTGAGCTCTGAGGAGAGTGATCTAATGGAGATATCCCATTTAGAGCTGTGTGTTCCAAGGTCTCTCATTCTCTGCATAATATCTGGCTGTGCATCTCTGTATTTGTCCCATCTGCTACTGGAGAAAGCTTCTCTTGATGATGGCTGAGCAAGGAAGGCACTGATCTATGAGCATAGCAGAATATCATTAGCAGTCATTTTTATTTTGTTTTGTTTTATTTAAAATAGTATTATTTGGTTTTAACTTAGGTCTCTGGGCTATCTAGTTTCAGATTCTTGGTCACCCAAAAAGTGTCAGATATGAATTCCATCTCATGGAATGGGCCATAAGTCAAATCCAATACTCCCACAACCTTTATGCCACCATTACCCTAGCATATCTTGCAGGCAGGACAAATTGTAGATCAAAGGGTTTGTGAATGGCTTGGTGTTTACATTTCTATCTTAGTAGCATGCAGAGTACCTTACTGTACCAAAGACACTAGAACATAATGGTGAAGGCTTTACATGGGGACCAGGTCTACTTCACCTTGTTCAGTGAATTGTATAGGTGTTGTCTTCAACCACTGTGGCCTTGCTGTCAATTTGTGAAGAGCAACCTATAGTCTTGGCAACAGTTTTGGTTGTTTGGTAATTCTCCTGGGACACCTTTGGCCAACAACCCAATTAGATGTAACCCAACCCTGATACTGAAAGCTTTGCTTGGTGACAAGAAAAAGATGACCAGTTGAGACTCTGTCTCCCCCATTATTTGGCAATTTTATTTAGATTGCCTTCATATATGTANATATTTTAGTAATCTTCTACTATATTAGATTTCCATATTACTTCTCAAATGACCCTTAATTTTAGCTATCTCTTTACATATTCCCTCTCTGGTCCCTCTCTCCCCTCTTCCTACCTACTTTATCCTCCCATTCATCAATAACTATTTTATTTTTGTTTTCTAAGGAGATCTATCTGCCCCCATCCCATCTCATCTCTTACTCTGTATCTAACCTCCATGATTTCTATGGATTGTAGTTTGCTTATCATTGACTTAACAGCTAATATCTACATTTAAGCAAATACAACCATATTTGTCTTTCTGTTTGTGGGATATCTTACTCAGCATGATTTTTCTTCCTTTCCAATTTATACCCCCTGATCTCCTTAAGTTGTCTTATTGCTCTAGCTAAGAATTCAAGTACTATGTTGAATAGGTATGGAGCGAGTAGACAGCCTTTTCCTGTTCCTGATTTTCACATCTTTTTTATGTGTTCTTGGATTCCAATTGCAAGTATTTTATTATTTTTGCATCTATATTCATAAGGGAAATTGGTCTATAATTCTCTTTCTTTGTTGGATCTTTATGTGGGTTGGGCATCAGTGTAACTGTGGCCTCATAAAATTAATTGGGCAATGTTCCTTCTGTTCTTACTTTGTGGAACAATTTAAGGAGTATTGGCATTAACTCTTATTTGAAAGTCTAGTAGAATTCTGTAGTAAAATCATCTGGCCCTGGGCTTTTTTTGATTGGGAGACTTTTAATGACAGCTTTCATTTCATTATGTGTTATAGGTCTGCTTAAATTGCTTATCTGATCTTGATTTAACTTTGGTAATTGGTGAATTGAGAAAATTATCCATTTCTTTTAGATTTTTCAATTTGGTGGAATACTGTAGGTGAAAGTTTGTCCGGTCCCGCTCCGATTCCTGCGGCTGCTTAGACCCAAGTAAACACAGATTCCTGCNGCTGCTTAGACCCAAGTAAACACACAGAGGCTTATATTATTTTTAAACTATGGCCATGGCAGGCTTCTTGCTAGCTAGCTCTTACATCTTAAATTAACCCATTTTTTATAAATCCATGTCTCCACGTGTTCCACGGCTTTACCTGTGTCTCATTACATGTTGCTCCTTGGACAGCTGGTTGGCATCTCCTGACTCAGCCTTCCTTTTTCCAGAATTCTCCTTGTTTGTTTATCCCGCCTGTACTTCCTGCCTGGCTACTGGTCAATCAGCATTTTATTTATCAATCAATCAGAGCAACACATATTCACAGCATACAGAATAATATCCCCATCAGAATACAGGGNTTTAAAGTATATCTGTGGTTATGCAGCCTTTTCATTTCTGATTTTGTTAATTTGGATATGCTATCTCCACCTTTTAGTAAATTTGGATAAGGGTTTGTCAATCATATAGATTTTCTCAAAAACCAACTCTTTGTTTCATTGATTCTTTGTTTGTTTGTTTCTATCTTACTGAGTTCAGCTTTGAGTTGATTACTTCTTGCTGTCTACCCTTTTGGGTATGATTTCTTCTTTTTGTTCTAGAGCTTTCATGTGTGCTGTTAAGTTACTACTATGACTCCCCAACTTTTTTTATAGGCACTTAGTGCTATGAACTTGTCTATTAAAAGCACTTTCATCGTGTCCCATATGTTTGGGTATGTTGTGTTTTCATTTTCATTCAATTCTAAGAAGTCATTAATTTCTTTCTTAATTTCTGTCTTGACTCATTTTTTATTCAGTAGAGAGTTGTTCAGTTTCTGTAAGTTTGTAAGCTTCCTGTTGTTTCTGTTGTTGATATCCAGCTTTAATCTGTGTTAGCATAGTAGGATGTGTAGGATGTTATTGCAATTTTCTTGAATCTNTTGAGACTTGCTTATCNGAGTATGTATAAAGTTCATTAGGTTTATAACGTCAGTTAGCTCCAACATTTCTCTGTTTAGGTTTTGATTTTGATAATCTGGGATTATTTATTTCCTGGAGTGTACTTAACCTCTTTAGGTTGGAGTTTTCCTTCTAGTTTGTTCTATAGGGCTGGATTTGTAGACAGATATTGCTTTTTATCATAGACTACCTTATTTTCTTCATCATCTGGGTGATTGAAAGTTTTGCTGGGTATAGTAGACTGGGTTGGCATCCATGGTCTCTTAGAGTCTGTAGAACAATTGTCCAGGCCCTTCTAGCTTGTAGAGTCTCTATTAGGGAGTCAGTTGTAATTCTAATAGGTCTGCCCTTATGTCCCTTGTTCTTTTTCCCTTGCAGCTTTTAAATTCTTTGTTCTGTACTTTTAGTGTTTTTATTTTCATGTGCCAAGAGAATTTTCTTTTCTGCTCCAATCTATTTGGTGTTTTGTATGTTTCTTGTACCTTGATAGGCATTCCCTTCTTTAGTTTAGAAAA
>LZPO01066532.1:88187-120445 GCA_001675575.1 Neotoma lepida
TTTATCCCGCCTATACTTCCTGCCTGGCTACTGGCCAATCAGCATTTTATTTACAATCAATCAGAGCAACACATATTCACAGCATACAGAACAATATCTCCATCAATGTCCCTTAGCTTGAGTCTATTGCTTCTAGATTTCAGAGAAGAAAACCAAGGGTCATGTTAGGCCATGAGTGTTTATCCTTAATGCAAAACAGAAAGCCACAAGTTTGCTCCTTCTGGTAGAGAAGCTGGGAAGATAAATCGGGCAAGTGGCTGAGATGATGTTAGAAGTGAGCCCCACTTTCTCCACATTCGTACACCTACAGCCAGTCCTTCCCGCTGAGGTGGGGTGTTCTGCAACATCTACACAGGTCCTGAGAGACCACGATAACAGAGGGCACTATGGGAACAGCTCACTTTCTGAGACACAGGCCCTAAACAGTGATGTGCCTGAAGATGCAGAATAACTGGCCAGGTTTTGAGAAGGGTGAGAAAGGGTGAAGGCCTGACTTGTAAGGGTTTGCAGTTTAAGCTTTGGAAGTTATATCACTGAGTAGAGATGGGGAGAGCTGCATGGTACAACCCCACCATGGAGACACAGTAGCAAAATATGTAATCACGACAAGGAAAAAGTGGGTGTGTTTGGGTACTTATTTTTGTTTGACATATAACTTGCTTAATATATGTTTACATAATTTAATTGTANGTGTGTATGGGTACACGTATATGTGTGCATGTATATGGAGGCCAAAGTGAACACTGGGTGTTGTTCTTCAGGAGTCATCTACCTTGTTTTTTCAGATAGGGTCTCTCACACCTTGCTGATTAGGCTAGCTGGGCTGGTCAATGAGCCCCAAGGATTTACCTATCTCCACCTCCCNAGAGCTGGAATCAGATCACAAGCATGTGCAACCATGCTTGGCTTCTAAAATGAGTGATGAGAACTCAGTTCAGCGCCTCATGCTTGTGTGGCAAAACATTTTACCAATAGAGCTACTGCCTCCATTCCATATTATTTAGTTTTTAGTAATGGCTCATCAAAAGAGCTTGTGAGCACAAGTCCTCTGAGTGCCTGCACTGCTTGCTGCTCTTCTGTCTTCAGAGCTCAGCACTAGTTGCTGTATGTCTCAGGAGCGATTGCATAGGAGTAGTACACAGGATACGTTCCTGTCCCAACACAGACTTTTCTGGAAAGAAGGGTCTCAAGGGTATCTCATTCCCTACTGAGGGTGTAGATACATCAATGGGACTCATTCCTTCTGGCCAGTATACCCAATTCCAAAAAGAAAAGAATTCAGCCTCTCTAGTAGAAATCATTGCCTATCCAGAGGAATCTATGTNTGTCATAAGGGTACAAGGCCCCTATCAGGTACCCAGATGCTGTCCAGGGAATGAGAAGGAAAAGGATGGCTGAGAATCTGAGCAAAACTGTGCATTTTCCTGTCTCACCTATAATACAGTTACTCAGGGAGCATTCAAAGGCCGGCATAGGCCATTGTCACTGGTCTGAAGTAAGATATATACGAGTGAGAACTCATGTTTAGAAACTTCTATGAGAGAGAAAGAAAGAGAGAGAGAGAAAGAGAGAGAGAGAGAGAAAGAGAGAGAGAGAGAGAGAGAGAGAGAGAGAGAGAGAAACCTAGTACAGATTGATGTTGCCATGACATCCTTGTATTTTATCAGAGGATGTGCTTTGTTGATCAGAACACAACCCAGTTCAGCTGTGTTGAATTGGCANGGTGAGTTTCTTGTGGCACACTTGAGCATCTCTCATATCAAAGAGGACTATGTATGTGGTTTTCAACCAACTGCCAAGATGAATCCGTTTGAGAATCATCATTCCAAAGACTTACTAAGCCACTGCCCTTGATGCCTGGGAATTCACCTCTGAATGGTTTGTATTAGAGGTTCTGGAAATTTGATCTGTGGATCAGACATATCAGTACTATCTGGGAACTTATTAGAAATGTAAATTCTAGGGCTCCACCTAAGATATACTGAATCAGAAACCCCAGGAGGAGGCCCAACAATCTGTTTTAACAAGTCCTCCGAGTGACTCGGAAGCATGTTTGACTTTAACAACAACTGGAACCAGTTATGTTCAGGCTGGAGGAGAACAAAACTATTAATTAAATGTTTATTGTCCCTGCTAGACTCCAGAACTGGGGCCTATGGAGACCGGATCAGGTAAAGAGAAGTAGAAAATGGAACTGTCTTTATATGTTGAAGTGAGGCCAACAAGGCAAGATGGGACAGTTAGTGGATAGTTTTGTTTTGTTTTGTTTTGTGTTTTTAAAATCTCTTCAAATTTACCCATACTGCTTCACAGGAAGGCTGATCTGGTTTCAACTTCAGAGCTGATCAACCTGCACAATAACCATTTTATGTACATTGTTATCTTATTAGGGGATGCTGCTTGCTAGGTACAGGCCTCCAAAGGCAGTTCCCACTGCCTTTGGCAATATGCAGTTCGGAGGCAGCAGGTCTAGGGTGTGGCTTGAGGACCTTCCTTCCTTTCTCACTCTCTTCATCTTTTGTTGTTTTGTTTTGTTTGCATAGGGTCTAGGATGTGATCCAGGCTGACCTAGAAATAACTTTCCTGCCCCAGCCTCCTGAGGGTTGGGATTACAGGCCCATCACCTTTGAACAGGCTCTCAGGCCTTTTGACAATCAGAGTTAACTGCAGTGATTCTTATATTTTCACTATACTTTCTCCCCAGGTTTGGAACATAAGTGGAGAGGTGTTATGCAGTAACCAGCTACCCTTGTTTGATGGACAAGCTACCCTTATCCAGCTCTTTCTCAGTTGGGTGTGCTAGGATAGGCCTCTAATCCCAGTGCTTAGGATAGCCCCTCAGTGTAGGTAACTGGGATACCTGTCCCCTTCCTTGCCTGGATGTCTCACTTGAACAATCTCAGCCCTTCACACCTACTCTCTAGGTCTAGTCTTTCTGTCCTGACTCATTCTTTTCCAGTTGGATAAGTTTCCCTGGAAGCTCATGTCTCCGCCAGGAAATGTGACCCACCCCCTACCTGACCGTGTTCTGCAGGCAGAGGCCTATGTTTGCCCTGTTTAGGAAGGCTGAGGTCTCTTTTCCATGGAAACTCTGAAATAGCAGAGCCCTGCAACATCCCAGAAACCCAAGGGATTCATCAAAGGTGACTGTTCTTACAGGTAGAAGAAATTACAGTGTAAAACCTTCCTTTGTGATTTTGCAACAGACTCTTTGGTTAACAGTTAGTTTAATTGGTCAGGGTTGTTACCAAGTCTTACCATTTCATTAGCCAACAAGTCAGCTAACCATGAACTTTGACATCAATAGATTTAAAGATACATACATACATACATATATATATTTATAGTTTTAGTGAAACTGTTTCAAATAATGAAGACATTTTTACCAAAAGTTTCCAAGGCTTTCCATCTTCCACAGTGGGGGAAAAGTGTCAAAATGTCCTGTTTTTCAGGTGCTCTGAGATATTCAATTTAGACACATTTCAACTCACAGCAAAGGTCTTAACTTTCGTTTGTTTGTTGTTTTTTGAGATAGAATTTCTCTGTGTCGCCCTGGCTGTCCTAGAACTCACATAGATCCACCTGTCTCTTTCTCCGAAGTGCTGGGAATAAAGGATGTCTTACTTTTTCAACAGCTTTTCCTGATAATCATTCAGCTCATCAGATCTGGGTGCTGGGGAAAGCCATGCACCTACAGGCTGCTAGCAGCTGGGTGAAGGAGGGTGCCCTCATCTAGTGCTGGTGGCCTCCAGCCATTCATGTGCACGTGCTCAGAGATAGGATGCAAGCAGACAGCACTGGATGCTTGCAAAACAAAACCCAAAAACCCCAGATATTTGATTTTTGTCAGTTTCTTAGAACAAGTTCACAAACAGCCACTCAACCAATGGCAGGTTGGTTGGTTCCTAGAAATCTATGTTGGAGAATATATAGTATGCACGAATTGAGAAACATATAAAGACACAAAAGTTTTTACTAATTGGTATGCCTACCTGGGGACCAGTTGGGAGAATTGTCATTTCTGCCTAGTCACCAAGGTACTCTAGAAAAAATGGAGTTTGCTTGTAAAAGAACAACAAATTAGCCTGTATTAAGAACCAGACTGAGTTCTACACATTTGAAGTTGGATTTATGCCACAATTGTCTCATTAAGTAGTTACTTAATAATAATCATTTTTTCATGGTAACATTGGAGTTCTAGGAATGGTCACTTGCTGAAGTCATACACCAAATCAGGGAACTCATAAGCTGTGTACACCTTAAGCCCATGCTCTTGCCTAATACATTTTTGTAATGTGTATAATATATGCATTTCCAATGTAAGAAAGAATAATCATTACTAAATTTTTAAGAAAAAGAAGTTGCTGTGTTACTGTCTTCATATTACCATGGTTAGCCTTTTCAGGTATTTGCTTTCAATCTTATTTTTTCCCTATGTTGTAGGTAGAACCCAGGCATTATATATTTTGGGCAAGTGACCTCCTGCAGAGCTACATCCTCAGTCTAGGCACATGTCATAGTTCTATGATTTTTTTCTTTTTTCTTTGTATTAGAAGTATCCTTCATTTTAATAAATGTTTAGTTTTTGTATTTTTTTGCTTCCTTCCTTCCTTCCTTCCTTCCTTCCTTCCTTCCTTCCTTCCTTCCTTCCTTCCTCTTGTCTGTCCGTCCTTCCTTCCTTTGAGACAGGAACTTGGGACACAAAGAACTGCCACCCCAGGTTTTATGTTAGGTTCTTTGTTAGGGTTTCTATGGCTGCAATGAAACATCATGACCAAAAAGCAAGTTGGGGAGGAAAGAGTTTATTCTGCTTACACTTCCATATCACTGTTCATCATCAAAAGAAGTCAGGGTAGGAACTCAAACAGGGCAGGAACCTGGAGGCAGGAGATGGTGCAGAGGCTATGGAGGGGTGCTGCTTACTGGCTTGTTTACATAGCTTGCTCAGCCTTTTTTTCTTATAGAACCCAGGACCAGCAACCCGGGGATGGCACCATTCACAATGGGCGGGGCCCTTCCCCACTAATCAGTAATTAAGAAAATGCCTTACAGCGGGATCTTATGGAGGCATTTTTTCTATTGAGACTCCAGCTTGTGCCAAGTTGACATAAAACCAGCCAGGACATGTGGTACTAGAGATAGAACTCACTGCTCTGGGCATGTCAACTGAACCCCATCTCTAGCCATAGTCTCCATCTCCAGTCCATTTTTAATACTTATAAAAAAATCACACAGATTGGGCATACATGGCTTATGTAGCAACTCTGGAGGTGTGAAGGTGTTTCCAGAAGCCTAGGGCAGATTCAGGTGCCTCCAGAGCCAGACAAGCCCTCCATCCTTGACTATATCTGGCATTGTCTTGACCAAGTTCCTTGACCTGTCAGTTTCGGTGCTCTCTTTAAGATGGAGTTAGTAACAGCAAGTCCATGTGGGGTTGTTGTGGGCATTAAATGCACGAATGGAGACAAGGGATGCCACACACAGTCTGCAGAGAGCCCTTCCGATCAGAAGTCAGTATGAGTGGTTATCTTCATGCATAACAACACACATTATTTCATAATGAAATAGCTTAAATTTCTCAGAGATAAGTTTACTGAGTCAAAAGATAGAAACTTTTGTTGCTGCTATTGTTTAGTTGATTTGTGTTTTCAGTTATTTCCAAAAAGTAAATGCCAGACATAATGGGAAATTGTTAAGGAATTTTGAGCCTCTGAAAGATCCTGTCTCCATCAAAGGATGCTCTTTAGCTCCTGGCAGGCAAGGTAAACAAGGTCTCCTGGACTCCCTGTATTCTGGACTCTTGGCCTCTTAAGCTCTCTCCATCCTATAGCCCTTCATGTCTTTAAATAATCTTTGCTGGATTTCATCTATTTTGATCTGAATATAATAGCTGAGAGCATAAGTCCTTGACTTTAAATATAATTTATTAAACTGAAATACAACTTTTTTTGTTTCAGTGAATATTCATTTGATGATTAAGGAAAGATGCTGTTCTGTGTTTGCAAATATGCCACTTTTCATCGTCTGGAACTCTGATTCCATTCCTTTGTCCTTGGCTAGTCGCCGTTAGGAGTCTGCAGGAGCTCATGTGTAATAAGCATANTGACCTTTTCTGTTATGTTCAAATGATTGTGGGTAGGCTACTTTTGCTTGTTTTGTTTCAAAATGTAATCAAGTATATTTTATTGTTCACTTTGTACATATTACAACATTCTAAGCCTATCAAAATAGCTCCCTTAGATTTCCTGTACTTTGAATTCTGATAATTTATGATATATATATATATATATATGAGTGCAAACATTGATTTTTCTTTTTTGCAAATTTGTCTGTATTTTGCAAAATGTTTATGTTACCATTGATTTGTGCTTTTATCACTACCAAACATTTCATTCTTTTGTAAAATTCACTTGGACCATAGTTTTGCCTCATTAATCTATTTTACTGCCAGTATCAAATGGCTTTAAATTTTATAACTTTATGATACATCTTAATAATTTGGTAAGGATAGTCCTTCTTATTATCATTCCTTCTCAAAACTGGGTTTTGCTATTTTTATTTATTTTCTCATCCTGAATTCCATTAAAGTTTCCTTCACCACCACCCCAGTCTATAGAGAGAGACAGCTATCACCACCTCACTAAAGTCATTCATTGGAAGAAATTAACAATATAAAGATATATTTTAGTTGAGCATGATGACTCATACCTTTAATCCTAGCACTCAAGAGGCAGAGGCAGGTGAATCTCTGTGAGTTCAAAGCCAGCCTGGTCTATATAGCGAATTCCAGGACAGCCAGGGCAGTTACAGAAAAACCCTGTTTCTAAAACAAACAAACAAAAGATATATTTTAGGTGGGATGTGGTGCACACGGATAATCCTAGAATTTGGAAGGCAGAGGCAGGTGGCTCTCTGTAAGTTCAAGGCAGCCTAGTCTACATTGTTCCAGGCCAGGCAGAGCTACACAGTGAGCCCCATTCTCAAACAAACAAACAAACACAAATCTTTTAAACTTGGAGCCAGTTTTTGGACTAATTTAAGGTTACTGTAATGCTTAACATTTTTGTTTAGGGTCGGTCAGGAGTGGTGGCCTACAGCTTTAAGTCCAGCAGTGCAGGCAGTTCTCTGTGAGTTCAAGGTCACCCTGGTAACTTAATTCCAGGCCAGCTAGGACTACCTTGTCTCAAACACAAAACAAAACAAAGCAAGAAAACCCCAAACAAAAGGGCTTTCTGTTTTTGCAGATTACAGATTTCTGGGTTAAAATCAGTCATGGAGCTTCATATATTTTGTTGCTCTTGTGAAAATGAGTCTAAATTTTGCTCCAGTTAATGGTTGCCCTTGTTTACAAATACTGTTGATTTATGTTAATATTTATGTCTTCTAATTTTTACTAATTTATTAAGTTTATTCATGTTTTCCTTAAGGTTTCAAACGATAACTTTTTTCAGTACATACTAACCAGCGGCCTCATTTTCACTCTGGATAGCTCTTCTTTCATTGCTTTATTACATTAATCAGAGTTTTTAAAATTCTATTAAGTAACATTGTGGCAAAACTATTATAGTAACTTTGTCCTCTTCAATCACATATATCTCTACAAGCTTTTGCATTAATTCTAATATTGATAACTACAAAAATGTTATTATCACGGTGAAGAAATATTTTTTCTTATGTTTTCCTTTCTATCAGGAATTGATGCTTTTAAGAATAATCCACTAAGGGCCAGCAAGATGGCTCAGTGGGAAAGACTTGCTGCCAAGACTGACAATCTGGGTTCAATCTTCTGGACCCACAGAATGGAATAAGAGAACTGACTTCTGAAAGCTATCTTCTGACACATGCAACCTCTGCTTTCCCCACAAAAACTAAATGTAATAAAAGGATTTTTAAATCTATCAAATTAATGATTTACTTCACTTCTTCAACCTATTGTTATTAAATAGTTCAGTATAATTTTGCCAATGTTTGTAGCAGCTTAAATACACATTGTTTGCTACTATGAGTTCTAATATATTAAAAAAAAAAGAATAATGGGCTGGACACTGTGGCACACACCTTTCATCCCAGCACTTAGGGGGTGGAGACAGATGGATCTCTGTGAGTCCAAGGCCAGTCTGGTCTACAGAGCGAGTTCCAGGACAGTCAGAGCTATGTAGAGAGAACATATCTCAAAACAACAAAAAACCAAACCAAACCAAAAACAGAATAATGGAAGACTGCTCAGGCCTGAACAACACATTCACATCATCTTTTATAAGGCTCAAGGAACATTTTGGAGGAGGCGGTGGAAAGAATGTAAGAGCCAGAGATAGGGAGAAGAGCTACAAAATTCGTCTCCTGGACTAATCATAACCATTACAGTCATGAACTCAAAGGCACTGGGCAGGGCTCTGGAAAGCACGGCCCTCTGCTGTGTGCCATGGATTGCCCCACGGTGGATAGTTCTAGTGTACACAGATCACCCTACTTCCACTAAATGGGCAACAAAATACAACAAAAGTCATGAAGCTGGTAAAGGGGCTGGAAGAGATAGGGGAGGGCAGTAGGGGTAGGAGCATAAGATAGGCAAAGAGAGAGAACAATCAGAATACATTGTATACATGCACAAAATTGTCAGAAAAATTAATAAAAATTTAAGAATAGAATATATATTGTTTTGTTTATGGTTTTTACTATACAATCTTTAGTGCCATTATTCCTTCATTGCTTAATTACACTATTAATGACTAGAAAACATTCTTTTTTTATACTTTACTTTAAAAAAATTTTCTGAGTGCATGTGTGTGATGTGTGTGTGCATGTGGATGTGTGCATGTCACTTGTAGAGATCAGAGGACAACACTTTGTTGTCTGCTGCTGTGTACACTAAGCCAGCTGACCAGCAAGCTTCCTGGGACTCTCCTGTCTTTGCCTCCCATGTCACCACAGAAGTGCTGGGATTACAGACACATACCACTGTGCCTGGCTTTACATGGCTCGGGATTGAACACAGGTCCTGATGCTTGTGTGACATGCATTTTACTTAACACTGAATTACCCGCCCAACCTTTTGTGTTTCCTAACAAAAAGTGTGTGTTTTACTTGATATCCATAGTGCTGTATGTACTTGAACATTTTACTTGCCTATTTTTACAGTTTTAAATTTTTATATTTTAAAGAATTTCACACGTGGATCACTCCCTCATCTCCATCCAGCTCCTCTTGTGTCCTCTCCTCTCTAAATTCTTCTTTAGTTATTATTTTGCTATATGTACTTTGGANATAAAAACTGTAAGGTAGAACAAGCTTAACCATTGAAAACTCCCTGTGCCATTTCCTTTAAATATGACTCTTCTGATACCATACCAAACCACTGGACATTCATTTTTATCTTTCCATTTGAATAGGAAAATTTAGATCATATATTTCATAATGTTTAATCCTAATTGGGCTTTTCTATAGTTCCTTATTGTTTCCTATCCATTCTGTCCTTTCTGTAGACTATGTTTTATTTACTTTTTATCTTCTGTAATTAAGGAAAACAAACAACAGGGTTTCAATTCTGCTGGTGCCTACCTGGGATTGTCGTCAAGTGCTGTAAAATGCATTGCTGTTTAGTGACTGAACTGCGTTCAGAATTCCGTTCCCTCCTTGTCCACTATAGTCATGAATTATAGCCTCCTTTTCAGAACTACATGGAACACACTGCTCTCCACTCAGTGTCAGTTCTTAATTCACTTCGATGTCACTGTACTTGATCCACTACTACTCCCTCTTCACCCTTGGTGCTGAACACCCACCTTTTAAAATGAAATTTCCCATTCCTGAATTGTTTTACTGTTCCCCCAGCCCTAGCCCCCAGAATTATAGACAGCACTTCACTCAAATGTTTGCAGAAACAGCTCCTACTTGCTATATTTTCTGATACCTGGAAGAGTTTTTAAAGTTTATTTAGCTGCTTTCAGAAATAAGCTAATAATTGGTGTGAAACATGCAAAATCAAACTGGTTTCTCCTATAATAACATAGAAAGTTTCTTCAAGTCTTTGAATGAAAAAGGGTTTGATCTTTTAAGAAGGCTGATGACAAGCTGGTCATAGTGGTGCACACTTACCATCCATTACCTGGGCAGCTGCAGTAGGGGGATTAAGAGTTTGAGGCCAGTTTGCATTATATAGTGACTTCAAGCCAACCTAAGCCTGTCTCAGAGAACCAAAGAATGGGTTGTCGCTCAAGGATGGAGCACTTGCCTGGGATGCACAGGGACCTGGATTCTACCTCAGCACTGCAAAACAGGCCAACCAGCCACACTGGAGGAGACCTGCAGGTGCATGCTCTTTTCATATGCACGTGCAGGTGTTTCTTTGTTCTAGAAATCTAAAAACTTACTGCCTATGAAAGGCATACATATGCATTCCTTCATTTTGCTATTAAGAACCTTACAATGTTAGCAGTTTTTAAAAAGATTTCTTTTAAGGCTGGGCATAGTGGCACATACCTTTAATCCCAGCCCTCAAGAGGCAGAGGCAGGCCGATCTTTGAGTTTGAGGTCAGCTTATATAGTAAGTTCCAGGACAGCCAGAGCTATGTAGAGAGGTCCTTTCTCAAAAAAACAAACACAAGATTCATTTATATTTTTAATTACACACACACACACACACACACACATCTATGTGTGAGTATGTACATATAAATACAGGTGCCCTGGGAGACTAGGTGTTGGATGTCCCAGAGTTGAAGTTACAGGCAGTTGTGAGCAGCCATGTGGGTGCTGGGAACTGAACTCAGGTCAGTGCTTTCAACCACTGAGCCACCTCCCCAGCACCACCAGCACAGGCTTGATGCACAAACTGATGTCTTCTGTTGTCATTTCCGTTATTTTCTTCCAGTTTGACTGCTTCATTTTNGGGGGGAGAATCCTTTATTTTACTCATAAATTCAAGACACACTTAAGTAAAACACTAATAGTATATATGATGCAATATTTTGTGCTAACCCCGTTAGTGGCAGGGTTGTAGGAAAGTGACGTTTGCCACCCTGAGGGAGCACACATTCCACATCGAAACACACAACCTGTCTACCTTGGGTCCCTTTTTTTTCTTTTAATTTTTATTTATTTTCTTAGAAATGACTCAGACATTTTCTCCTCTGTAACTCTTGATATCTACAGAAATGTACTTACTGTATTTGTTTCACTTATCAGGATCTATTCTTATTTTTACCTGTTCTTGTTTGGTTAAAAACAACTGTCTCTCTTGCTATGCTGTTCTAATCACATTCCTAAGAAGCCTCAGATTATCAAAAGGTTATTGCAAAACCAATTATTTCACAGGGGGAAATGGCCCAAGGCTAAAATTTCAGTGATAAGATTTGTCTTTGACTATAGTCCTTTCAGTGATGTTTTCATATGGCAACTCAAAATATAACTAATACATTTATAAAGCAGTAAACTACAGTCTTAACCATTATTAATTAGTAAAGAATATATATGCAACAATAGATCTTAGGCAGAGTTTCTAAGGCCATAAAATAAATTATGTCACAGTTTCCAACTGGTCACCATAAAGGAAAGACCAGGCCACTGTTGAACAATTAGCCATGTACGCTGATCTATGCTCAGCCAGGAAAAGCGCTTGCTGCCAGGCTTGATGACCTAAATTCAATCCCTGGTATCCACATGGTGGAAGGAGAGAACCAACTCTCACAAACTCTCCTCTGTGTACCTTGGCATGTCCCTGACCAATAAATAAGCAAATGTAAAAACAATTTAAAAATAAACCAAACTGTTCCAAATTTTTTAATGGAACACCTCCATTTCTACTTCAACAGTTCAGTTCTCATATCAAACCAGTATCAAGTACAGTGCAATTATTTCTCTTACTGAAGCAGTGGTGTTATCTCTATGTATAAAATCTGGGGAAGTCACATGACTGAACTCTCACACAGGAAGCAGGTGTAGTTTCTTGTGCTGTGGTGTGTTTGCTGTTCCAGTCTAAGAATTGTCAAGGAATCTCAAGCTCGTGTGAATGGTGAAGGACCTCAATCCCATGCTTCCACGTGCACCAACAAGCATCCCTTCCCAGTTAATTCAGAGTATGTTTAGCCTTTTACAGCTGGAGGGCTGAGGAGAACAGACCAAAGGGGAAGATGTTAGTGGAGCTAATGTATTTCGGTCTACTGCCATACCTCAGGTAGAAGAGCTCACAGATGCAAGTTTTCTGTCTGACCTAAAAGGCACAGAAATGCAGTTCCGGGCAGCAGCAGCTTCATTCTGCAGGCGCAGGAAATCCCAGGGCAAGTGAAGGACCACAGGAACATACTGGAGGCCAAACTAGAGTTGAAGCAGCACATGTCTCATCTGTCCAATATCTAGAAATGCTTATTTCTTGTATTTTTATTGCTGATCCATAAAATTATTTTTCAGATGATTCTAAAGCTTTTAAAAAAGTAATTCAATGGAAGAGTGTTCAAAGATTGCAACTCATTTGGTATCTTTCCAGAAGTTCCCCAAATTGGAATCTTAAAATATGCTTACTAGGATGAAAAACCAGCTTAAAAACAGTTTGTCAAATAAGTCTGGTTTTTTTTTATTCAATGAATGATTTTAAAAATTAGCTTCATTGTTTTTTAATTTACCATCTGTTAACTCAATAAATACGAGTTCTTAAAGTTAACCTAATTGTCTTGGAATTTGCTGTTTTTGAAGTTGATTAAAGTTATTTAAAATAATTTTATTGTATATTCAGACTGAAACAAAGCATGTCTGCACGTGGATAGATCTTGGCTAATAATTTGCAAATAAATGTGCCCATTTGTAAAATGAACCACTTATGTTTATGGCTCTTAAGACGTATCAGTCAATATGTGAATATGCAGAAAGAGATGCTGATATGAGATCATCAAGGATACAGCCTTGAGAAACGACCACTACCAAGCACACACTCTCCCCACATTGCCTCCAGTCTGCTGCAGAAGAAACACAGAGGGAGCATCAACTGGAAATGCCATTTTTAATCCTACTTTCTCATGGATGAAAGGTGCTTCATGCTTCTCTAAATATGATCCTGCCTCTGGTCAGTGTATTAGACCAAGGGTGGATGATGGACCTAAGTGTGCCAATCAGGTTCTTCTCTGAGATATGTGAAAGTCAGGAAAATGGTGTTTTCTCTCTCAATTCTAATATGCAGCATGTCTACCAAGCACTCTTACCCACTGAGCCATTTCACCTGCCCCCAAGCTTCTACCCTTAATTCCAGATCTATGACAAACCGATTTTGAGTATGGTGCAAGGTGGGGATCAAGCCATGTCCTGCTCCTCCCAGATACCTAGTTATTCCAGCTCCATTTGTTGAGGACCTTTTTTGTTCACTGTGTTGCTCTGGTGAAGGTAAAGGAGTGGGGAGCTTGGTGTGGCTAAGTCATCTGAAACCAATCAATTCTAAAAAGACTATATACATTAATTTTAGAATGAGTTTAAGAAAATCACAGTGCCTTCATTAACAAAAAAAGGCTTAAAATTCATCACACACAGGAAACACACACCTTAGATATGCCTTACAACAGGGAACTAGTACTGTTTTGTTCCAGACTACTGCCTGCTTACCCATTCACTCTCTGCTAAAGGGTCTCCCTTAGGCTCCAAACCCTTAAAAGAACCAGGCATGAAGAGATTCAGGCTGAGGTGGACATAACATGTAATAGGCTATGTCAACCAACCATTATTAAATAAACTAAGCAGGGTATAGTGGTACATGCTTTTAATCTCAGCACTTGGGAGACTGGGCAGGAGGATCTCTGTCAGTTCATGGCCATCCTAGTTTCCACAGTGAACTCTAACCTGCCTGTATCAATCATAACTAGAGCTTTGGTTGACTTTTCAATGGCCTAAACCTATCTCCAGGTTGGTTATCCAGTTTTTTATTTTTATCTGTTTACTTTTATGTCTTTTAGACAATTTTTTACTGTAGGTCTTATTCCAGAACTTTGTGCCTCTGTCTCCTAGGTCTGGGGTTATACATAAGTTCTATCCTTCCTAGCTATGTGTGAGAAGATCTCAAAGGAGAATGAATCTCAAAGCCCAGTGACTGGCAAAACACAGAGCACAGATCACCTGGGGCTCTGCTATCTTTATGATACATTGTGGTGGTTTGAATAGAAATGGCCCCCATAGGCTCATAGATTTGAATGCTTGGTCATCAGGGAATGGCACTACTTGACAGGGATTATGAGGTATAGCCATGTTGGAGGAAGTGTTATCACAGGGGGTGGGCACTGTGGTTTCAAATGCTCAAGCCAGACCCAGTGTCTCTCTCTTCTTGTTGCCTGAGGATCCAGAGGTAGAACTCTCAGCTCCTCCAGCACCATGTCTGCCCGCATGCCTCCATGCTTTCTGCCATGATGATAATGGACTAAATCTCTGAAACTGTAAGTCAGCCCCAATTAAATGCTTTCCTTTATAAGAGCTGTTGTGGTCANGGTGTCGCTTCACAGCAATTGAACATTGACTAAGAAACACACATAGAAGATGTTTAATGTTTACCTTTAAACCGATGAGGTCACCACTGCAGACTGTGAGCATCCCAGGTACTTCCTAGGCCCTGCCTTGAGATTTCCTAGCCAGAGTTTACTGCTGCAATGTAGCATTTTGGGCCCTTCTCATCTAAGTATTTCTCAAAAATGTGCAGCAGTGGATGGAAGACTACAGTTCTAACAAGCATCCCCTTGGCCATTTTTAGAAAAGTTTGCCTTAATTTATTCTGGAAAGCCAACATTATTGATTTTAGATGGGGTGGTTTCAGCTATTTGAGCCATGGCTGGTGGGTAGAAGGCAGCAGGTTATCACAGTGGTGAGGGCAGGTGAGGAGCACAGCACAGTAAGATGTCCCCAGNCAGGCACAGCTGTCTAGACACACAAGAGGAAGGGGACAGGAGCTGTAACAGCAACTAGGAATGAAAAAAGTCAGCAAATTTTTTTTGTAAAAAAAAAATCATGAAAATGTTGCATTCTGATCCATTATATAGGAAACTTTTGTTTTAATAATAAAACATCTCTTCTAAAATCTTCACATAAAAAACATCTGAAAAATGAGCTGGGCAGTGGTGGTCCACATCTTTGATCCCAGCACTCAGGAGGCAGAGGCAGGGGGATCTCTGTGAGTTCAAGGCCTAGTTTACAGAGTGAGTTCCAGGACAGCCAGGGCAACACAGAGAAACTCTGTCTTGAAAAACCACAAAAATTCTCAGAAATAGAGGCTATATTTACCACCAGACTGTGGTAAGCCCACCATGGACGCATACTGGTAGCCCTGCCCCCCACCCCCACCCACCTTGCACTATATTCAGTTCACTCTTCTTTCCTTGTTCTGTCCACGAATTTCATTTCCATTAGAACAATAATGACAAACACAGAACTAATGACGAAGGAACAGCTGTCGTCTTTGAGCTCAGACTCTGTGGCTGAAGCACTGTCTCTCCAGCAGTTCCTACAGATGGATAAACCACTAGCCCTATCACAGTACGGGGAAGCTGAGGCAGCGAGCTGCCATGCTCAAGGCCACACAGGAAGTAACCGGCTTTCAATCCAGGGAGCTGGACGCCATAGACTGCTTTGCCCATGATTGCTTATTTTGCTTAAAATATAATTTGGTTATGTGGCCCTTCACCTTCAAAATTCATGAAACACATGAAGGGGATAGTTCTTACTGTATATAGTTTACACAATAAAAGTCGCCAGGTGGTGGTGGCACACACCTTTACCCAGTACTTGGGAGGCAGAGGCAGGCAGGCTGATCTCTGTAAGTTCAAGGCCAGCCTGGTCTACATATGAGTTCCAGGACAACCAGAGCTATACAGAAACATCCTGTCTCGAAAAACCAAAAAACCAAAACCAAAACCAAAAAAGAAAAATCAAAAAAACAAAAAAACAAAGTCAACTTTGGTGATTTTCTTAAGTCAAGAAACCTGAAGAAAATTATGACCGTTGGAGCCAAGTTGTTAAGAATTTAAAAACCCAGAGCTGGAGAGATGGCTCAGTGGTTAAGAGAGCTTGTTGATCTTCAAGAAGGCCAACGTTCGTTTCCCAGCACCCACACTCGCAACCAGCAGCAACTCCAGTTCTAGGGGATTCTATGGGTTCTTCTGGTCTTCTAGGACACAAGTGCATATGTATACACACACACACACACACACACACACACACATACACAAAATAAATCTTTAAAAGAAAAATAAATGGATACATTAAACTCACAAGAGACTGCACAGCATGCTTCATGAGAGGCAGTGTTTCTAATATTTTAAGGTTCATGGGAAAGTGTGGGGGTGTTGTCATACATTTCTGATGTTTGAGGAGCTGATAAATATGGCCTCAAAGCAAGAGGCAGGAAGAATAAGCAATTAGTGAGATTATTTTTTCCTGATTGATTTTGTTATTTGACAATTTCATACAGGTATATAATATATTTTCATTACTCTTTCTCCTTATCTCCCTTCCATGCCTGCCAAGCCCCCAGTCCCATACCTATCAGTCCTTTCCCAGTTTTATGATTTTTGGTTTTACTTTGTGACCCATTTAGTTTAGCTAAGGCTATCTGTGTGAGCATTGGATTGGATCAATCCACTGAAGCCTGGTGGGACCATCAATGGGTACACAATTGAAGGTGATGGCTACCCTTGAATCCATCAGTAGAAAACAGTCCATCAATGAGGGGTAGAGATCCCTGAGTTCCCTCCTCCATCCATGGTTAACTATTGAGGAATCAATTTTTATTTATTCATTTATTTTTACAATAGAATTTTTATTATATTTATTTACATATGTAATATGTGTGTATGAGTTGTGTGCATGAACCATGGTACATGTGTGGAGGTCTCCTAAGGTAAAGGTCACAGGCATCCAACTCTGATGGTAAGACTTGACAGTGACTTGGCTAAGCCATCTTGCCAGTCCCTGAATTAATTTTTAAAAGAATGAAAAAAAACCCTCAAAAGTCTAGAGAATATGACTATAAGACAGTATGAACTAAAATATAATTTGACCCCAATCCTGGAGAGCCCAGCTTCACTAGAAACATACATGCATAAACTTCACAAAACATGTCTACAGGCCAAAATCAGCTTAAGTGTACTTTAACACATAGTTAAGCTGACAATATTTATTATTTCAATTTTTCATATAAACATAGGATTTAGCTTATCTTTAGAAAGTGGAAGATCTGACGTTTCCTTGGACAGAATACATTCTTCAGACCATTGCAATTCTTCCTTTGATGGTTAATCTTATCTGTCAACCTGACTGGATTTATAATCACCATGGAAACTTACCTCTCAGTGAGTCTAGAGACTGTTTCCAGAGAGGTTTAACTGAAAAGTGAAGACCCATATTGAATATGGGCAGCAGTATCCCATAGTCTAGGGTCCTGGACTGAATAAAGAGAGAAAGTAAACTGAATCCAGCATTCATCCCTCTCCCTCTCCCTCTCCGTCTCCCTCTCCCTCTCTCTCTCTCCGCTTCCTGACTGCAGATGTCAGATGCCTGAAGCTCCTGTCATCATGTCTTCCCCATTGTGACCCAAAAGAAATCCTTAAGTTGCTTTTGTGAGATGTTTTACTACAGCAGTGAGAAAAAGTAATTAATACGTATTACTGTTTATAATCTTAATTCGGTCAGTTTTGTTCATCTACATTTATGCTTCACCAGGCGAAAATTAAAACGTTTCAATCCTAGGAATATGGAATGATCAAACTCCAATCCTAGGAATATGGAATGATCAAACTCCAAAGAACATACGCAAAGCCCTTCACAATGTGGACTAGTTTGGGTTCAGTCTTTACATATATTCAGTGAGCTTCGAGCTTTACTGAATTCTTTACAGTTCCTCAACAAGGGCTAGTGCCCACAGTGGTCTCTGCTTCAGATACCCTTCCTTTCTGTCTTTTTGTTCCTAAAGGAATCTCACTTAGCCTCAAGACTTAGCTCCTGTCAGTTCCTCAAAGAAACTTTTTTAAATGCCTCTAGCTAGAATGCTTGCTCACCCTAGGTGATCCCATAGGCCTCAGTTCCTCTATTAGCATTGCAATGGCTTTTTCCTGCCCAATAGGAAAACACATTCTTGAAATGAACTCTTAGTGTCCTTATCCTCAGCTCCTAACAGAGCTCCTAATTTCTACTCGGTACTTAAGAATATTTATTGAATGAAGAAAATGTGGGGCAAATGGTGAATGAACAAATATTTTTGTATTATGAGGGTATATAAACCATTTGATAATAACAATGTGATATGTGATTGCTCAAAGTCAACGTTCAGAGTTTGAACTATAATGACATCTTTAGATAAATATTGCTTACAGTTCTATTTTATCATACCTTTGNCAGGAAAACAAGTCTTGAGAAAAAAGAAAACTCGTTAACATTAGTCAGTGTAAAAGACTAACATAAAATTGATGGGGTTGACTTACTCTGGTGAGGGTGGGGCTGTTCCTCACTGAAAGAGAGTCACATTATGTCTCCCTGTAAGTTAGTGCCATTCTGGCAATGCTCACCCAGGAAATGGAAGACTTGGGCCACAGAGTGGCAAGATGGGACAGTTCAGCTGGCAGTCCATCAGAGCAAGGGTCACAAGCAGTACAGGAGTCCTTAGATCTCTGTCTTGAACACCACAGTTACCTTGTGATGACTCCTTGGAGCCACAGGAGTCCTGGTGGAACACTGCTGAGCCCAAATGATGTATGTCACCTCACCAATGCCAGCATGCCACCCTCCACATTGCTGTAGTAAAATCTCACAAAAGCAACTTGAGGATTTCTTTTGGCTCACAACGGGGAGTACATGAAACTTTCAAGCCGGTGATTGTTCCATCAGCTTAAGTCCTAGAGTGAAAAGACACAGACCAAGAAAGCACTTGTGGCTGATCATAGGCTACTAGAAATCTCAATTGGTATTCAAGCCAAAAGCCCATCCTGTCGAATTTGCTCTGATCTGTTACAAACACCAGACTATAAATAATGACTGTGAGGTTCAAGAACACCTATTCTGTACAGCTTGAGGGGAAAAAAAGTAAAGTACACAAGACAGAATGAATGACTTTGAAAATTATTTATTCATTCCCATTATAAATATTGTGGGAACTGACCTAAACTCTATTCTGTGGTAAGCTCTGAACCCCAAATCCCTGCCATTATGGGGGTATCCACTTAAGACATCTGAATATATGATCTCTAAAGGTTTGATGGGACGAATTAGCAATAAAATAACTTCTAGTCCAGATGCTCAGCCTTTATTTTCTTTTCCTTAAAAACAATTTTAAAGTTACATTTGTTTATTGTGTAGGTGGGTGTGGTTCCTGGGTAGAGGTCAGAGGGCAACTTTCAGGAGTTGGTTCTCTCCTTCCACCATCTTGGACCTGGGGATCACAGTCAGGTGGGCAGGTTTGGTGGCAAACACCTCTACCCATCATGTCAGCTCATGGGCCCAGTTTCCTGTTTTAGAGATCGGGCATGCTCAGGGTTGCACCGGGTCAGGGACGGGAAGAAGTCTCTATCCTTGATTCAAAGTCTTCACTGACTGACCCACTTAGTTATCTTCTCACATTCTCCTGTTATTTTCCCAGTAACAAAAGCCAATGTTGCTTTGGCCCACTCCTTGTATGTTGTATAGAAGGCCATACTGTACTATCTCTTCTCTGAAATAATCAGTGCAGCTACTGATATTAACTACTATCTTTTGATATGTTTCAGATTTATTCGTTTTTCAAATACTTACATTACATTTGGATTTGTTAGGAAAATTTAATGGGGCTATGGAGATGTTCGGTGTTTAGAGCATCGTCTGTTCTTCTAAAAGACTCAGGTTCAATTCTCAGTACCCACCTGACAGCTCACAACCAATCATCTGTAACTTCAGTCCCAGGNGATCCAATACAGATACCCTTTTCTGGCCTCNACTAGCATGTAGATGGTGAACAGACATACATGCAGGCAAAAGACTCACATACATAAAATAAGAGGATGAAAATACCTTTAAACAATTATATCACTTCATGCTGGCTACTATAAAAAATACCTTAGATCTGGTCATATTTTTAAAAGATTTGTGTGTGTGCATTCCTGGGTGGGTGCATGTGTGTATGGTTCTGTGTGAGTACATGGCACCTCGGTGAGGGTGTCTTTACACTCAGAGAGCCTAGACTCTGCCTGTACACGACTGTTAGGGATGGAAGAAAAGGAAATTTGGAATGTTGAGAGCAACATGCCCTCTTGCTTTAAGTCAGGAGGAATCTTATCTTAAATTATGGGGCTTAGCAAGTAATCTGAACTACTAGGTAAACATATGAATGTATAAAAGAGAAAAAAGTTAATATATTTTTGAATCTCAAATTTCTGTTAAGCTTAACTTCAGGCTTCCATAATAATAATCAGCAAAGGCTGAGCTTGGGGAGGGGGGGGCGGGAGCTCCAATCCTATCCTGCTGTCCTCAGTGAAGACACTGGTAGTAGTTAGGCAATTCAGCATTTTGGCAAATAAAGGCAAGAGAATTTGATATCACCCAGTACTTGTAAGGGAAAGAAAGTGAGCCAAGAAGGGAACTCAGGTTTTACATTGTTTTGCCCATTGCAATCACTCGTAGCTGTTTGCTTTGCTTTCCAGGGGGCTCTTCGTCGGGGGCAGGGGTGTAGTTTCCAGATGAACATACCAGTTCATATTTGTTTATATCCTTGCGTCTTTGGAATGGTCTCTTGCATACAATGATGATCAACTGAAAAAAGACTGGAGAATTCCAGGGAATTCACGGATAGACAAGGGGAGGGGGCTCTCAGGAAACAGCCGGCACTATGCCATTTTTGCTTCATCTAGAATAACCTCACAAAAAACACAGCACCATCGAAGTGTTTGCTACCAAGGTTCAAATCGCTAGTCACCCACCGTGTCGTGCTTGATTCACAGGCAACCGACAGAAGAGGACCTGACAGAGCTTTTAGGAAAAACTGAATTCTCAGCCCACAGTCACTTTCCAGGAACTTCCCTGCAAACAGCTCTGCGCTGGAGGGCTGGAACTCCTAGCAATCTCAATCCCGCCGCCCTAACTGCCTTCGCTCCACATACAATTATTTATGGGGACTTAATGAGAGAGCAAGCCTTATGTGAAAGAACTCAAGGAAGTGCAGCTGCTAAAAACAGACCTAGGCAGTTCTACAGTCCTTATTTTTACAACTGAGCTTCTGCAATTCCTGCCACGAACCTAACAGCTCCACTCCTTGCCAAACACACAAAGAGAAAAGTAAAAACTGTTTTCGTTCTGCAACCCCCTTAACTTTGAGTAAACAGTAGTAATTTTCTGTCGTCATATTCAATGCAAATTTCCCAAAGGCGACACAACAGGAAACAAAAGACCTGTGAGTTGATAGCTTCTTTAGAACTAGGGGGTGGGCAGGAGTGGCAGGGGAGTGGGCTAAAGTTAATAGAGTCCAATTTTTCCTTAGCTCGGGGGTCCTGAGGCTCCAGCTAGTTTGATCTTTCAGAGCTCTTTGGATTTTCTCCACTTGGAAGGTCCTGGGCCCTCCTATGAAATCCGCATTTCTTGATCCCCTTTCCCCATTTTTNGGGGTGGGTGGTGGCAGAGGTGATTTAGACACCAGCTTAAGCATCCTGTTCTGGTGGGTTGCATCGACCTACAGCTGCCGACACGAAAATGATACTAATACAAATGGCTGGGGAGGAGAAGGGGGTCTGCAAGAGGCTCCCTCATCCTCTGTCCGCAACTAGGGGTGCAGAGCTCCAGGATTGGGATACCCAGAGAGAAGAGGATAGGAAGAAGGGAGAGCCCATCAGCTTGAAGGGAAAGAGGCCCCCTCTAAGAAAGCTCTTCATCAAACACTGAAGAGGGGGGAAAACTTGGCCCGCATGCCCCTACTGGGGAGCGACACACCCCACACAGGCTGGCTTGCGGGGTGGGTGCTCAGGGCCTCTCACCTGACTTCCTCCTCCGCTGGCATACACACCAGTGCCCCGCTCCGCACCCCCAAAGCCCAGGCAAACAACGACAAGAGGAAGCAGCGGGTGGCAAGGGTGCGCGGCGGGGGCAGTGCAGGTGAGGGCCCGGCGGTGGGGCTCCGGGGCGCGCCCACACTTACCCTGGCGGCGCGCAGGGCCGCTCTCCCGCAGCGACCCCGCACCCGGGCGGCGCACAGGGATGTGGCGGCCGCGGTGGCTCGGGCTCGGCTCGGCTCGGGCTCCGCTGCGCGCTCTCGGAGCCACGGGCCGCCCAGGATCCCGCCGCCAGGGGGAGAAGCGGCCGCGGGCGCGGGGGACGCAGGCCCGGCCCGGTAGCTCCCGCTGCGGGGTCCACGAGTCCCCAACACAGGCGAGCGATGAGTGCGCGGCGTGCCTCACACGCGCGCCCCTCGGCCAGAGGTGGGGGGCTGGGGGGGGCGCCCCGATTGCCCGCGCAGCGTTGTACACTGCTCGCCTCGCTCTGCCCCCTTTAAACGCCCACTTCGGATGGGGAGAGGAGACAACTTGAAGTCAAGTTGCCATTAACTTCCGCGGCGGCCGCAGCTCGGCGGCGGGGAGGTGGCAGCAGCTGCAGCCGCCGCCCGGGAAGTCCGCCGCCAGGCGCGCCCGCGCGGGGAGCCGACCCGGCCTCGGCCCGCACCGTTGGCCCACGCTGCCCCGGTTCCACGCCTGAGTGAGTCCCGCTCCTTTGCTCCCTGCCGGTGCTGCTCACGCTCTGGGTCTCTTGCTCGGCTCGCCTCCGTTTTCTGCGGATGCGGAACCGATCCAAACTTCTCGGCGGCCCCGGCTGGGGCGGCTTTGCGCCCCTCGCGAGCCGGGGTCTTGCTGGCCCTTCTCGCGCGCGCGCAGGCACTCGGGAGGACTGGGCTGGTGAAGTGAGGGTCATGGCCGGGATGCGTACTTTCTTGGTATCCTTGCTTCTCTCGCACACCTGCCCGGCAGACTCTGGTTGAACACTTTCGTCCAGGTCGTGGGGACGTCCCTCTTTAGAGGAGAAAGGCGGAGTGGGGAAGCCCTAAGCGGGCGAGCGGGGAAAGGGAGCCGCTCCGTGAGCCCTGGTGCCGGGCAGGCGGCGAGGTGCCGGGTGGAGCGGAAAGGTCGCGCTCTAGATCTGGAGTCCACTCAGCATCCTCCCCGGTCCACCTCCTCCTATCCTTTCCCGACCAGCACTGCTTGGTTGGTGGCGGGAGGCGGTGGAGAGGGGCCCGGGAAGTTTGTGGCAACTTCTCTATCCCAGGAGCCACTCGGGCGCTGGGCGCTCAAGTTGGAGCCCAGAGTTTGAGAGCCGAAATACAGCGCTTGTGGAGCCCTCGCCGGCGACCACCGGTCGGCCCTGGAGGGTGATTCCGGCTTGGGCTTGGGCGGGANGNTGGGAGACGTGCGTGCTGTCTTAGCTGGGGTTTTGGCCGCACAGGTGCAGCCCTGGGGTCAACTCCTCGGTTCCCTGTTAAGGTCCGCACTCGAGAGCAGCGGCCTTTTCCAGTGCTCCTCCATTGCAGAGCTCCCAGAGCGGCCGAACTGGGGTTGGAGAGCCTTGTGCAAGGAACTGAGGCAGGTGACAGGTCCGGAGAGTGACACGTGCNGGTGCCAGGCAAAAGGCGCTAAAAAGTCCCCGTCTGGGATGACCCCAGAACACCGAGAGAGGGGAGCATCGTAGAGCTCAGNGTGGGTTTTGGCCCTGACCTCCACTAGGGCCAGATTTTACTTAACAAGATGTCAACCACGGGGTCATCTCTCAAAATGCCCGGTTGACAACTTTGACCTCTGCGCCCTTCCAGGGGAACTTCTCTGAGGCATACCGTATTTCCAGGGTTACGACGTGGATTTCACTTGGTCATAGGGATAGGGAAGACATCTAGTTCCCTGGAGAGAACCTCTGCTCGCAATTGATTGACTAGGGTCCCATGTTTGTATTCTTGGAGGCCAGAGCATCCGACTTTCCTAAGAAGACAGAGGAAGGGATTGAGCAAGAGCCAGGGTCTGCTAGGAGTCAGGTTTTTGTCCTTAAGCAGTACCTGGAATTTGCAGTTTAGCTGCTGACAGTAGCTCAGTCTTCCAAACTTTACTTAAATTTACACCTTATCCAAAGTGGATTTTCTAAATGAGTGAGATTTATTCTGTAGTCAGATTCCTTTGCAATAAGTAAGTAAGTAAGTAAGTAAATAAATAAATAAATAAATAAATAAATCATGACCATACTTAAAGCCAGGGTTGAGGTGTTGGTTCTAAAAACCTTTATGAATCTCCCATGTAGAACTTGTACTATGACTTAGCAGCGGTTCTTTATTTCTGTAGCATATTATTTTATTAGAACAGTAGTAAGTGCATAGACTGGCTGCTCCAGTCTGCTGGCAAACATTAGCATTCAAGCTTACATTTTTGACAAATGTGCAGACAGGAATAGCATGAATAGGCATCTTAAATATTAACAACCCAAGCATCTGTTGTGAAACAAATTTAATATATTTACTCAGTCTTTCTCACATTGTTAGGAAAGGTTATAATAAGTGCTTAATTTCAACTTAACTTAGCAGAAGTAACTGGCGGCATCATTCACTACCTCCCAAGCTCTAACACAGTCACCAGGCAGAAATACTTTAATTAACTTGGTTAAGGACATTATTAAATAAATACACTGTAAGCAATGTGCATACTATATAACATGCAACAGTAGCAAAATATTCATCCTATTTGTGTGCATTTTAAATGACCCCATCTTATAAATATACCAAGTATGTTTATTCTTCATCTCCGTTTGACACTTATTAGTTCATTTTTTCTAATGGAAACAATATTTTAAATGTAGAGTTGTTCAGTCATATGTAATATATAATATGTAAACAGTAGCAATAAAATACACAGCATTGTTAAATTTGAATATGGCTACATGTAACAAGGTTATGCAAGAGAAATAAAATCACTGCTCAATTTTGTTTTCCTTTCTGAATNATGAATACAGATGATGGATGAAAAAAGAACAAATAGGGATTTCCTCTCTGAAGTAACAGCTTCTTTAAATGTATGGGAGGTAAGGGAGGAGAACAATGATAAAGACCTAGAGAACTTCCCAAATCCACAAAGCTATTTCCAGAATCAATGCATTCCTTACTTTCCCACAAGCTGAAATATGCAATAAATAATAGTTCTTTGTATGTAAAAGCATTCAACAGGAATGTCTTTTGTTCACTTGTAATAAATTAATATATTCTTCTTTGGTTGATGATCTACAAAAGTAGTTCCTTTGTCTCCCGGCATCTTAAACAAGAGCAACAACAAAATGAATATTAGTTTATTCTGCAAAAGAGTCTGTTGCCAGCTATATGAACCTGTGACTGAACAAGATGCTGCTGCAGAGTGATGGCTGAGAAACACATTAAACTAGCAAGGTCTGAAAATCTAGGCGGGAATTTCAATTATTTTTTCATGTGACAGGTTGTGGGTTGTAAATTAGGCCTAAAAGGTCAGGTGACAGGCACCTGTTCCTCATTATTGTAGAAATCTTTTGGTTACAAACAGTGTTAAGCTGAACACAACATGGGTATATAACAGGGACTCTCTAAAGCACTCTAGTGGTTTTCACCTGCTCTGTAAATTTCCAAACAGGACACACATAGATAGGCCCTGCTTATAAACACATCATTTCTTACATACATGTTATCTTGGATGATTGCAATTAATACTATATTAGTACTTGGAATTGATGAAGTACATAAATGCATATGACTAAATCAATCTTCTAATTATGTCTAGACATTATAGTTGAATGCAAAAATATTCTATCTTGAAAAAAAAAACCTCTTTTTTCCTTTGCAAATTATTGATTGGATATCAGAATTGTGTTCATGTTTTACATGGAAGACCTTGCCAAGTGCCCTTTTATACTTTTTAGATGAATTCTCATTTAAAATGATGCCACAAAATATTTTTCTCAGCACATATATATAGAAAGGAAAATCAGTTGGTATATATTGCCGTAGCTTTGTGCCATACATAAAATAGAAAGAAAACCACATTGTACACAAATGCTGCTAGGAAGGATCTTCAGACCTAGCTGTTCTCTCCGGAGTATTCAGAGTTCTTCCTATTGAAATAAGAGACTACAGCTTAGTTCCTATAAATGGTTTCCCTTTAGACGTTTCAGAGAGCAAACTATGCGTGGACGTGGAAAAGACCACACTAGCATAAGGTGACAGAATATTAGAGGTGCCAGTTGCTTTTAATTAGCAGAGGAAGATTTTGAGTAAAGTAAATAACTCAGGTTATTCAGTTTTGTTATTTAAATATGTTCTTTATCCCCTTTGCCTTTAAATAGCTTGGCTTATTATATGAAGCATTCATTTTTAGTATTTGCTTTTGAAATTGATTTGGTTTTCATATTCCAAAACTCTGTGGTGATTTTTTTTTACAAATTAATTTACATTTTGGCAGAATAAAGTTAAGTTAATTAATAGATCAGGCACAAAAAATAACCTACAGTAGGGTATATTTTCTGGTAAAATGAAAGTTATGTTTCAGCATGATGAGCACCAGGCTTCAGTAATCTGCTCCTCATGTGCAATGAGCACTTCCTACTTTGAGCTAGCAGGCACCTACTGTTTATTTACGCTGCATTAAACTGACAGCTCAGCAATCAGAGGAAAAATATTACTTACCTTCCTGAAGTAAATACCAGTTTATAGGTTAGTGCATGTATTTATATTCCTGTCACCACTAAGTAACGGCTCTGTCTCTATTTTAATATCTACCTGGGCTGTAACCCAGGGATTCACACTCTTCCTGGTTGATAGGAAGGGGTCGAGAGGAGTTTTTCCTCCCATTCCCTAGTGGCAAAACTTTAAAGAAGAGTCATTTCATAGTCTCATTTCTGCCATGTGAAAACTACTTGGGAGAAATGTTGGACACTTTTCCTTTGCACTCCCACTGCAGCATCAAACTCCCAGTGCCTTGGCACGCCCCTGAACACAGTCATCCTGAGGACAGATGTGTTCAAGCACAGTCAAGTATGTGTTTACTAAATTAAGTTTCTACAAAGTTCCAAATATTTCAAACTATCTGATTTTTAGATCACGCCTGTGATACGGGCTCTTCCTCTCCAGTTCTTGGACGGAATGTTTCAGTTTTTAATGGAGTTCTGCAAACATGCCTATAAAGTAGAGCTTCCTGGTTGAGTGATTGCTTCTTAGCTCCCCTCTAAATATACTCTTGCCTTCTTATTTTTCTTGTTGTTAATCTGCCATCCTCAAAATGAGGGTTGTTGCCACTTTTATAATACTGAATGTACTTGTTTCTTCTTCAATTCAAGGTCCCTCTCTTTCAGGGTCCCCCTGAAACCTCAACATCCTGCTAAAGTTGAATGCCCAAACTCATGACTAACTTGAGAAATTGCTTATTGTTGTTTAAATTGTCTAAGGATCTCTCGAGTTTATTGCCTGTACAGTTGTCAATCTCTAAACCTATTCTCTACTGACATCAGTACAGAATATAGTCTTGATACAGCAAGCATGTAAATCAAATCTGTTACACAAATCTCCTTCCCTCCACTCTCCCAAAGAAAAAGCATCTCCTATGGTAATTTATATATCATTGCTAACTGCTGTTCTCAATGGTGAGTCTATTTAAACTTGATATCTTCATAGTGTGATCAACACATTAACACACATTATTTTGTACTTTTGATCTTATGCCAACGGTACCTTTTGCTGTTTATTTTTTTAAGTCTTTTTAAAGATCAGATATTTCATTTTAGAGTAAATAGATACAGATTGTGTGTATATGTATTCCGGGTGAGATTTAGTAGTAGAGCGTTTCTCTAGCATATTGGCCTATTTTTATTCCTTCAAGTCATTCTGTATCACTTGCACAGTTGTTGATGTCTGAAGGCTTGTAATAGTAATTCTAACCACCTCTTTCAGTGGACTTTCAACGATGTGATTCAGTTAGTCGGGGATCTAGTTCAGTTCTGAGGGATGAAAAGCAGTTAACTGATATCCCAGGATTTATACCAGTACTTTTTGATGGAATTTATTTGGTCCAGTTATTTGACATTTGGTGGAGAAGTAGCTTGTAATCAAACATTCAGAGTCTGTTCTGTTTCTAGGGGAGGGAAGATCATGATGGATAAAACATTTAAGTGTATATTATTTTATTTTACCCATCACTCATTTTAGAGCCACTTTTTTTTTAGTATCGAGGGGTGCAGTCCCAGTAATGGGGGTGAAATCGGTGCAAAAGAGGTAGATATCTGGCTCCACCTGGTTGAGACTTTACTAGAATGCCTGTGGATCTAAGCCAGCCTCCTTCAGCTGCTCCCTTCTCTCCCCTCAACCCAGGTGTGCCGGAAGTAGAGGGCGTTGTACCCAGATGAAGGGGGTGGACTCTACTCAGAGCTGTGACCTGATTTGTGGCGCACCCTCAGATCTGCAGACATGGTCCAGCTGCTTCCCAGGCAACTGGTAACCATCTCATTTGGGATGTGCATGCCTTGCTAGCCTGCCAGAGAGAACTTTGGCACTGTCACCCCATCAAAGACCTTTCTTCTAGGGCTCCTTTTGGAGATCAGCCTTTGGTATTTGAGAGGGTAAGTGTCAGAAAAGTTACTCCAGGCACTCAGTTCCATGTGGAGAATCAGGGTTGCAGCCACAGTGACTGACGGGCTTTTTGCTCTGGCATGTTGATGGGCATTTGTCTCTATAGAATATNGCTTTTTTCTTAACTGTGGATGATTTGGGACCAGGAGCCGGAGACAGTTTTTCAGTGGGTATTCATTGTTGGGGGGTAAAATATGCTAGTAGTCTCCACGAAGGAAATTCTTAGACCTTCTTTCCTTGAGGTATTTAAAGAAAAGACAGTGTGTCATCTGTGTGGTGGGGAATTCTTCAGATGCAGTTTTCCTGGAAGCCGGAGCTGATGGCTAGAGATTCCTCTGTAATCTTACTCAGTGGTTTATGATGTGCTGTTAAAAGGGTGTAAATGACAGTTTGGCCTTTTAATGTTTAGTATAGTAAGGACTTTAAGGTAAAATAAGTTTTATGTTAAAAATATTTCATTGTAATAATTTTATAAATAAAATAACAGTCACTGTATGCAGATATTTTTTGAAATGAAGGTATCCTTGAGTAGATTGTTGCAATAATTAGCTGTTTGATGTTGAATGCAATTGAGTTTTCCTATGCCAGTGAACCAGACAATGGGAATCATTGAAGATCAACAACAATTAATTCTATGTGATTCTTGATATTTAGCAAGCCAGTCCTTCTCCAAGAAAACATTTTACCAATGAATGAAGGACAAAATACAAATGCTTACCGTTTTACATTTTAAAAGATTCTGTAGAATCTACAAAATAACCTAAGTGAAACAATAGATGCCTTGCTTAATGGTAGAAGAGTCCCCTAGTCTGTGGGAGGCAGGAACCCTATTTTAATAACTATGCTTCCAAAACTCTGAGAGGCGAGCTACTTTTTTGATGGTTTAAGAGGACTAAGAAACAATTTAGAACATTATCTTAAAAGTTTAAAAATGACAGCCTTAGTGTGTATGGAGTCATTGTATTTTAATCATACTTTATGCTTATTAGTGTTATTAGAGCAGTAGACAGTTAATTACAGCCTTTTTCTGAGACATGTTAACTGTATATTAACAACCATGTTAAGAAAGAATGATGTATACTCTTGGATACAAGCTGCTGCTTGCTAGATTCTTGAAAAATATCTTTTCAAATATGGAGTCACATTTTTGGTCAAGAATCATCAAAGGGTTTCACTAAAATACTCTAATTTTAAAACTTCTCCAAGCAATGGAATGCCTTTGCTTTTCCTTTTTCTGCTAGTATTAGCTCCATGGCTTCGGCTCCTGCCATTAGGTACAGTTACTGCACCCACTACAGTGTCAGCTTTCCCATCCTGTATTTTCAGATGCCCACATTTCCTTGTTTCTTGATGACTTTGGCCAACATGGACCAGCAGAGGCTTCTTGAGTTGATTTAGCCTGATAAATATTTTTGTGCAATCATTGTAGTCAATGTCCCTTAGTCAATTTACATTATTCTCAATTCCATATAACCCAATGCTTAAAATACATTTGAACAGCTGACCACAGTGATGATTTTATTGTCTAAATCTCAAATCTAGGTTTTAGCTATGGCTTCTGTCACAGCAAAACAGTAAGTGACGGAAACCACAGGGTTTTAAACACTTAAAGTGTTTAAACCTAAACACTTCCCATGGATTGGGTAACAATTCCCTTGATGAATTTGTAGACTTTATAACTTCCTAATATAGCATTTATATTTATAAAACACAGGAGCATTCCTACTTTGACAAGTTTGTAGATACTGTTGTTATTTATTATCATACAAGGTATTAAACTACAAAAAGGAATTAAGTATAAGCTATGTTTCTGTAACAGATAAAATAGGAGAGACTGAACAGTTAGCATTCTCTGTCTTTCATATAATAAGCACTCATTTAAGAAAAGCAAAATTAATAATTGGGTAAATATTGACTATAGTTCATGCTGATAAGGATTCATTGAGTAAAGAGATGTTTCTTTCTAGCGTTCTGCCATTGCTGAGGTTGTATGAGCATCTAGTCCTCCAATGATCCCAGTTCTCTAGATTATTAAATGTTTTTTTTCTTTAAGTATGTATTCTGTCGTGTTTGAGACAGCAGTACTAGAGTTTCTGTTTCATCCTCACCAGCTTTCCTTTAGGATTATGTTAAGTCTCTGTTTAGGTTCATGGTCCCTTGATGTTAGGCTGTGCTAGCACATTTCACCCGAATTAACCCAAAGCACAGCCCTGAATTTGCTGCTGGGCCACCATGTTGGGTCTAGCTGATATTTCAGAGCCCAGCATAGTGTAGATGAGTGGCACAAGGCTTATTCATCTCTACCGCCTCTTTCCAACTACAGTGGTATTTTCTCAGGACCCCATTAAGTAGATGTCAGCCATGATGAATGCATGAAGACAAAGAACTGTAGTTATGTACCTCATTTACCAACAATAGGATTCGGGTATTTATATGAGAGAGTTTCCTTTTATTCCTTAAAATTTAACCCAGAGTCAACTATAAAGCTCGTTAGCTGGATGTTAACTTTCAGAAAGGTTATGGGCGTGCTTTGAATGTTATCTAAAAAGGACACTTCTTTAAAAAATTTTATTATCTTTTGAAAGCATGTGTGGGTCTATTTGTAAGGCATTCCTATTTAGTTACACACGCAAAAATATTCTTTAAGTGGTGCACTGCTGTGTGACCTATAGTGTTATCACACACATTCTGTCTCTTTAAAACACGCTCTCCTCTATCTGCCCTATTAATTGTTGATATGTTGCCATCCACGAGACAAAAATTAGAGCTGTAATTAAATAATCATGTGATGCTCCTTAGTGCCAGTGAGAGCAAACTCATTTTTCCAGGCCCTGATGGTCACTGATTATTGTATTACCACTGGCTTGCTTGATTTTTTTTTTTAATGATTCTCTCTGTAGCATCCCTAACCACTGTCCTTTTCAAAATTAAAGAAAGTAGCAGACATTGCGACAGTTAATTGGCTGGAGGTCCTGAGGGATGTAAGGTAGGCTTACCTTCTTTTGCATTTGGTCACCTGGTAGGTTCTTTAGGAAGGCTACATCAGTAGTGTGGTTGCCTGCCATTTAATTTACACTGGTGTTTTGGCTGGGATGGAGGCATATGGGGAATGCCAGGAGAATTACAAAAGGAGCTGGGTATTAAAATTCAGAAATGATTAAAATTGAAATAAAAGGATGCTGCTTCTTTGCCAGTACTCTGGCAGTCATAATGACACATGGAGACTGGCTTCCACCTTCATCCTCTCCTTCTCTCATTTCCTCTTGTTTATTATTGACACATTTTCCTTATGTCTGTCTCCCGTCCCTGTATCTTTTGTACTATTATGTGTTCCTCTTTCTCTTGCTTTCCTTAAGCATGGAGAAGCCTACTTAACCTTATTATAACAATAACAGAATAGGTTATTAATATTTAATATGCACATGATTAAAATTTCTCTCCCTTAAACATAGGTCAGCTGTATTATTATTAACCAGCATGTAATTTTTCATTTAAAATATTCTTATTCTGCCTCTCTGTCTCTGAAATGCCTTCTACTTTAGTAGTGATTTAATACATAATGTTTAGAAAACTGTGGTCGGCTACTGAGAAAAGAACTTACCAGTCATGGATAATCAATTATGCATGAATTCAAATGTAACAGATGGAATCTGGTGAGTTAAAGTTTCTCTTTGCCTTAGTG
>LZPO01066533.1:4634-17452 GCA_001675575.1 Neotoma lepida
CATTCAGCCGCATCCAAATGCTCCTCCAGAGACCACTATCACCCCCCACCCCCAGTGCGCTAAGAATCCCTTGGCAAGGTGGTTAAGCACAGAAGGCTAGGCCACACTGCTCAGCATTCCTNATGCAGGAAGTCTACCTGGGGCCAGAGAAACTGCATTTCNAAGGGAGTCAGCTCCCTGCTTCTGCTGCTGCTTTGTGACTACACCACTGGGGACTACATCACCATGACTAATTCTCTTTCACATAATTCAGAGACCCTACTTAAACCCTCTTTGCATTTTCCTTAGAAATGGCCCACAGACAGGGCCAACAGAAGACATGTAAATGAGTAAGAAGCTTCCTATTCTCAACTACAAAGATGGACTCTCAGGCCCTGGGCAGCATGCCCTTCTGTACCCCAGGACACTGAGCTGTAGGCTTTGGGGACTTCAACCTCTCAGGCCAATAAATGGCCCCTCTCACCATTTTGAGGTTGCATTGAGCCTGTACTTTCATTTTCCTCCACTGACACTTTTTACACCCATTTGACATGTTGCTTTGTGCAATACCTCAGACCTTTGCCCTGCCTGGTGTCACCCCTGCAGCAGGTGGACCCATCTCCTCTGAGTACTAACATGAATTCTATAGCCCAAGCATTGAGAAAGAATCTACATGGCAGTATACAAAGCTTGTTACTGAAGTGTGGGGAAGGCCTGGGTTTCAATTCAACCTCTACCATTTCCCGTTAACTGGACCACCAGACCCAGGGCATGTGTCAAGTTTCTGCTTCCTTTTCAAAGAATACACATCAATATGCTTGATAGCAATAAAGGAATGAAGTATTATTATTTACGGCATTATGGATAAACCTGGAGTACATAATAGTAAATGCAATAAGACAGAAAATCAACACCTGATAGGATCTAAGAAAGTGATCTCACAGAAGTAGAAAGAAAAGCAGGGGGCAGAGAGACCCAGGAGAAGAGCAGAAGTGAGGGGGATGAGAAGAGATTAGTTAAAGGGCACAAAATTATGGCCAGATTGGAGGAATAAGCTCTGATGTGTTATCATAGGTAACAACGGAACATGATATAATTCAAATGAGCCAGGAGGAAGCATTTTGAGTATTCTCACCACAAAGAAATGACGTGGGTATATGTTTGAGATGATGGAGAGACTAAATATTCTGATTTAATCATTACCTACTATANCAATGTATCTAAATATCTCACTGTTCTCCACAAATATATAAATATATATATAAATAAATACTATGTGTCAATTAAAAATGACACCTAAAACAACAACATAATAGCATTTGCAAAACAACAGCNACAAAATCAGACCCAGACTTAGTGAGGAGAGTCTTATTCAAGGGGCTAATTTCCAGGAAGAAAGCCTCTCGCAATAAGGAGTCCATGTGACCATGAGGTCAGAAGGTGTGGCAGATATTGGGTAAAGAAAGTTCTTTCTATTTTGTTGGTTGTATGTGTTCACTGGGGCTCAGGGTGATACATACAGCTGTACAGCATGGACTGACGAGAAAACACAGCCTTCTTTCCTCACCTTCCCTCACTATACTCCCCACAACCTCTGTTAATCACTCTTCTACATTCAGGTCAACACTTTTTAGCTTCCACCTTGACAGATAAATGTGGTAATTGTAGGTTAGTGTTGGGCTCACTTTATCTCACATAATGTCCTCTACTTCTATCCATTGGCTGCAAATGATAGGATTTTATTCTTCATTATGAAAAAGTATTCTTCATTATGAAAAAATGATATACATATATATTGTCTATATCATCTTACCTCACTTATAATGAGTGTTATTGGAAAAAGAAGAAAAAGAGAATGATGGATATTGGTATGACGAAAAGAGAAGGTCTGCTTATGTATTGGATGCTTCTTCCCCAGCGAATGATGCTGTTTTAGAAGGCTGTGGTCCTTCTCGGAGGTGGAAAGCAGTGGGTGGGAATAAGTCACTAGGGATAGGCCTTTGAAAGTTACAACACAACTTCTAATTCAGCCTCGGTTGTTGCTTCCTGGTCCATGGTGATGGGAATAGATGTTTCCATGTGCACCCACAAACCATGAACTGAACTGTTCAGCTATGCCTTCCTCATCATGATGGACTGAAATCATGGACCTAAGTAAACAGTCCCTCCTTTAAGTTGTTTCTGTCAGTATTGGAGTCATGGTGACAGTAAAATAACTAATACAGTGTGAATATAAATTTCAGACCTGTACAGGAGAATGCTATAGAGGTTTCTCAAGAAATTAAAAGTAGATCCACCACGTGGCCAGTTACTCCATTTCTTACTCCATGCTTATTGAAGCCCCCACCCTGACAAACACACACACACACACACACACACACACACACACACACACACACACACACACACACACCGTAGTAAATAACTCAGTGTTGGGAAGTGGGATGTGTCAAGGTTTAGACCTTGTAGATCATAGTTTAATCGGAGGCCAACTTTCTAAGCGGCATTCTCGAGGAAAGACTGAGTGCTACCAATTGAGGCTGAGAGCAGGCCAAAATCCAGGTACCTAATGGTGCTAATCTCAATGGTCAACTTGATGGAATCTAGAATCATCTGGAAGACTGACCTCTGGGCATGCCTAGAAAAGATTATTTTGATTAGGTTAATTGATGTGGTGGAAAGACATGAACACTGTGGGTGAGCCCATTCCCTGGGATGGTATCCTGGAGTGTATGAAAAAGAGAAATTGAGCTGAACAAGCTCATCATTCTTCATTTTTAGATTGCAGATGAATTTGATCATCTTCAAACTCCTGGTGTTATGACTCCCCTGCCGTGACGAGTTATACCCTGGAACTGTGGACCAAAATAAACATTTCCTTCCTTAAGTTGCTTTTGTCTAGATATTTTATAACATCAATAGGACAAATACCTAACTCTGAAAACCTGAGACAGGAAGTGGGCCATTGTTATGATAAACCTGACCATGTAGTTCTAAGGCCCTGGGAACTGGTTTGTTGGAGGAATATGAGGATTTGGTACTTTGAACTAGAAAATCCCCAGCAGGATGGAAGTAGAGCTTGGAAGACCAGAGTGCTGAGAAAAATATGTACGGTAGAGAGGCCCAGCTCATGTTGTTTCTGAGGGGAACAAAGACAGTCAGCAACTGGGCTAGGGATCATTTCTGTAATATTTTGGCCACAAATCTGGCTTCATTCTACCCATAATCTNAGAACTTGAGTGATGTGGAATTTAAAGGGAGTAAACTAATCTGTTTGGAAGAGGAAATNATAAGACAGAAAAGTGTTCAGGCAGTAGCATGGATACTATTACCTGTATACATTCAGATCCACAGCAAAAAAGAGCAAAATGTTGGACACAAAGATCTTTTTTAAAAAGTACAGTTTATTGAGGAAGAAAATAGCCCAGGCATGCTAAAAGTTGTACCCAAGGCACAGGCTGAAACAAAGACTGTAATTCTTAAATAGAAATATTCTGATCTTCACTGACNTATATGCCCTAAGGGCAAGACCTCCACCCATCAAANGCTCCAACCTATGTAGTTGTAGAATTATTTGAAGGGACAGAGCTTGAACTAAGAGTGCTACAAATGAAGGGATNCTTTGCTCCTAAACAGTAACCTCCTAGCTAAATGTTTCCCAGGATCAGCACACAGAAGTTCTGTATGTGTGGACCAAAGAGGGCCAAGAAACCCCACAAGCTAGCAACAGAACTCTGTAACACCAGCCATGTGCTCCTGTTTTGTAGGTATGAATGATGTAAGATTGGGGGCATTATTGAGTCTTGTATCATGATCTCAGGACAGCTGAGGTTCCTATTACCCACAAAGGGTGGCTCATATCCAACTGGAACTCTGGTTCCAGGAAATTCAAAGTTCTCTTCTGGCCTCCACAGGTACCTGTACATACACGGTACACATACATATACTCAGACACATACACATAAAATAAAAAAGAAACTCATAACTACACTTGCCTCTTCTCAACTATCATATTCTATAGATGGGAATATAGANTCTCTAGCAGAAATCAGAGAGTAAATTCTAAACCTCACCAGGTATGGTTAAAGCATATATACACATCAAATTCCATCCTTTTCAGGCAGATTCTCTGAAATGTTTGTGCCTTACAGGGGTCAGGGCAAGAACAATAGCTTGCAGTACTGATGCTGTGATACCTGCCCCATCTTGTTTCAAAGTTCAGAGTCCTCAGCTGTTTGGAGCCCCACTGGACATGGTTCAACAACCCACAGAAAAACCTTACACCCTTCCATCAGCATCAGTCTTTATCATTTCTTTTCCCTTTCTTTTTTCCCTCTTTCTTCTTGACAGAAATTCCCACTAAAGTACTCTGTCCTCAGTTACTGTCTCCTGAACAGAAACAGGACTTAACTATTAACCTAAGTGGTGATAAAATAAGTATAGTAAATGTATTACACATTTGCACTTAGAGACTAAGATATATATCTCTCAGGTTCCTGTGTCACGTCTACNTCTATTACTTCCCTTGGTTTCCTTATATGACTGGAACCTTGAGGCTGTACTTAATGCATGTGTCCCTCTCTACAGTCACCCTGCAGGAACACCATTCTGTGTTCACCACAGTTGATCATACCCCAAGGTAAAAGCAATAAGTAAAAACTTGCCATTTTCANTCTCCAACCCAGACTAGCTCAAATATGTCCCTGTTGAAATGACCTAACAAACAAGTGCTGGTTAAGCGGGGTTACTTTTCCCCACTTAATCAAGAGGAATTTCATTTCTGANTCATCAAGTCACAACAACACAATCAGAACCAACTTAGAGAAACACTTATCTGGGCAGTGTTATATGCTGCTCTCAAATTCATACCATAGGGTCATGTCAGCTTCCAGGGGTCAGGCCAGAATTCTAAGTTGGGCAGGAGCTAGAGTTCAAGGAGGGAGGATGAGGTGACCTTCTTTAGATGTCACAGATCAAGTCAGAGAGAGTTCTGAGTGTATAATGATTCAACCTGGAGCAGTTTGCCATCAGGCAAGTGAAGCCATATTGTCAGCATATCATACTCTTGTTTTGCTTANCTTTGCTTTGTGATATACACTCAGCCTTTGGCACAGCTAGACTCAAACTTACATCAGCCCTCTGCCTCTGCCTCCACAGTGCTGGGCTTGCAGGCATGAGCCACCATATCTGCTTCATCAGAGTCATTTTAACAGACAGTATGAAATGCATAGAACTCTATCGTTTAGCTGGACACTGGAAACAGGGCATGATGATTAAGTCTCGGTTGTCAACCTGACTAATCTGGAATTTGTAAGAATTTATTGCCAATGAGGGAAACACTACCAACGCATAACATGGAGAATGTGGAAACTCAAAACTGGTGTTTAGAATAGACTCTAGAAAAGTCAGTTGGTCCTTTATGTCATAGCTGATACAGGGTAGATTCCTGGTATATCAAAGACCATTGCAAATACATAAATTATCCCAGAAGAGACTTTGGGATTACTCTTAAAATTGCTTCATTTCAGTCCAAAAGTAAAGTCAAAGATTAAGAAGAAAAATTAGCTAATTTGACAAAAATTTTTGTTTACTCTTTTTCTTTCAAAATTAAAGGAAATTAAAGGTAAATGACAACTTGGAAAAATATTATAAGAAATATTATAGACTGATTTTCTATTACATAGCACATAGCTATCTAAATTTAATGCTAAAAGGCTAACAGATTGATCTCAAATGAACAAAATTTCCTAATTTTCAGGAGAAATAGGTAGCCAAAAGTACATATAAAAATAAACTATAATTTAGAAAAATGAAAAAAAATGAGCCTAGGCTATTATTGTCTACCTATGAACAGTTAAAGATAAAACATAAATTATAGTCCTGAACACTGATGAGTGCAGTATGGAATTCATTTTCACATGGAAGGGATGTAAATGAACACAACTTATGTGGAGAGCAATTTGGCACCATGAACCAGGAAGTTTAAAATATGCATTCCTGTGTAACAAATATTTACTGAACACCTGCTTCTTGCCAACTTTCAAGGACTCAGGAAAAGAGCACATTTTTGTTGAAGATAAAAATATGTCATATTCTCTGGCCCAATAATAATCAGAAGTACAGAAAAGACTGACAGAAAATTCATTAATCAGACCAGTCTGACATATAACCTCAAAGCATTAGCAACAGCTTATATAGCTAAGAATACTAGTTGGCTCAATGAAACATTAGCACCACACTNAGCNTGTTTCAGGCTTCAACTACTCTGCCAGCATTTGAAAGTTTTGGTGAAATGATGAAATACTGGTGCCATAGCTATGACACTAAGAAAAGTATAATGCAAAGTAATTTAATGGATATCATACCTGATAACAGTTATGTGTTCGGCTCTTGGTCTCTGTGTTTATATAATTAATAGTTTTGAATCTCTGTCTTTGTGTTTTTCAGATTGTGTGTATTTTCTTTACTGAATCTGCATTACTGTTCTTAAAAACATGAATGCTAAATAGGCAACAATTTTCTAGACTTATATATATATATATATATATAAAATGTAAAATATGAATTGCATGCATGTGTATGTATATGTTTGTGTGCATCTGTATATGGATGTGTACCTTAGTCTAAGATGGACGTAACCAATTATCCAACTTGCAACCTGTAGAGGGCAAAAAGGCCTTGTGCACACAAGTACACACTGGAGAAGCCAGGAAAGTAAATACTCAGCTTACCTCTTCAATGGGATGGTGTACACAGCTGCTCTTCCTAGAACTCCAGGAAGGATATAGTTTTATAGCCTGATCCTTTGCTGTCTGATGAGACAAGCTCTGCCCATATCTTCCAGAATTTTTGTATTTGCTTATCTCAGACCCTTATCTCCTAAACATTGAGCATTACTTTTAGATCATAAAACCCATTCTCATGAGTGATGTCACTTGTGCTTTACAATAGTCTAAGTGACTTCTGTTATCTTAGGGCCAGACCAATCCTGACTTCCATTGGCATTGTGTTTACCTCCATCCAGTTTCCTAGACCCTAAATCTTGGGCACCGTCTCTGAGTCAACAGTATCTATTCTTGTAAAAGAATCTCAATGTAAACATGTCTTAAATTGTTGTGTACTTAAGACTGAGTTAAATGTTATCTGAATACCCTTTCCTAAAATTGTACTGTGCTTAAATATGGCTAAAGTTAAATGCTCTGGGTCAGACTTTAGAAGTCCTGGTCCAGTGCTGGATACAATAAAATCCGGCTGAGCTGAGTTTCATTCTTACCTCACCCTGATTGGTTTTTCCCTGCCTGCTGTAAAGTCTGCAGGGGAATTATCACAGTAACACAGGGCAATACTGGTACAGACACTGAACATAGAGTTCAGTCTTATCTTTCCGTCTGCCAATTGAGTTCTAAAGATCAGGGCAGATTCTGAAGCAAACTACCAAGAGATACAAGTTGGACTAAGCCTTCAGTAGGTCATATCACCTCCATTGTAAATGCAGGAAATTGCACTATAGTGTATATTTCTTCAAACATTACCTGGAGATGTAGTTGTTGTTGTTGTTTTTACTCTTTGCTCTTTGGCTCTTTGAGGGGTCTGTCACTCAGCTCCCAAATAAATACACACATGGAGACTTATTCTTATTTATAAATGCCTGGCTTTAGCTTGGCTTATTTCTAGCCAGTTTTTTTCTTAACTTAAATGTTCTAGACTACCTTTTGTCTCTGGGCTTTTATTTTTCTCTATATATTTCTTTCTTTCTTACTCTGCTACTGGTTGTGTAGCTGGGTGGCTGGCCCCGATGTCCTCCTCTCCTCCTTTTTCTTGCTCTTCTCTCCCTCATACTCTCACACACACACACACATACACACACACATTCTTCTTCTATTTATTCTCGCTGCCTGCCAGCCCCATCTATTTCTCTCTCTTGCCTAGCTATTGGCCATTCAACTCTTTATTAGACCAATCAGATGTTTTAGATAGGCACAGTAACACAGCTTTACAGAGTTAAACAAATGCAGCATAAAAGAATGCAACATATCTTTGCATCATTAAACAAATATTCTACAGCATAAACAAATGTAACATATCATTAAACAATATTCCACNACATGGAGGTGTGCCAAAATTCTATGTGCTCTTTAAATGTGACTGGAGAATTCTATGTGGTNAAGGATGAAAAGGTTTCTCAAAATCAGCTATTTTAAATACTGGATCCTCTCTGTCAATGAATTTTGTGCTATAGGAAGCGAGGTTTAAACATCACGGGAATCTCACAAAGTAAAAGATATTCTTGAGTCAACCATTTCCATGTTCAGACAATGAAGTCAAGATCTATTTGTAATCTTAGTCTGCATCTATATTCAATGTTGTACCTCAGTAATGAACTTGGCTTTCCAGGCAACTTTGTGTTCATAGTTTATAGGAATCTTCCTTCAGAAGTGATGGATGGAATGTTTGGAAACTTCCCTTCTTATAATCATGGGAAATTGCCAATATCAAACAAGTAAAAAAAGTTCCTTTGGTAAAAAGATTTAGAAAACCTACCTCACTTTTTGGGTCCTTCTAGATATAGAAATAAAATGTGGTCAGGTGTCCTCATTGACCCCACACTTGGCAACTCAAGAATGGTCAGCATGCATTCCAGGAAACAGAACAAAAAACTTGATCCCCATAGGATCAGTCCTACAATGGTCTACTTTCTTTAAGACATAAAACAACTCTGTCATAGTTAGGGTCCCTACTGCTGTAATAAAACACCATGGCCAAAAGCCACTTGTAGAGGAAAGGGTTTATTTCACCTATACTTCCAGGTTATAGTCTCTCACTGAGGGAAGTCAGATCAGGAACTCCAAGAGGGCAATCGGAACCTGGGGGCAGGAGGTGACACAGAGACCATGGAGGAGAGCTGCCTATTGACTTGCTTTCCATGGCTGACTCAGTCTTCTTTCTTATAGCACTCAAGATCACCAGCCTAGGGGTATCACCACTCACAATGGACTGGGACCTTTCAAATCAACCATTAATTAAGAAAATTCCCTACCATGTTTGTCTACAGCCTGATCTTTGGGGGGCATTTTCTCAATTGAAGTTTNCTCTTCTCTGATGACTCTAGCCTGAGTCAAGATGATATTAACAGCAGTCAGCACAAATTCCTTTGGATCAATATGGCCTTTAGCAAACGTGTTAGTTAGTTTCTATTGCTGTGATAGAACACCATGACCAAGATAACTTATGGAAGAAATAGGGGTTTTTTTTTGGCTTATGGTTTCAGAGAGTTAGAGTCTACTGTGGCAGGGAACCTACTGGGGCAAACANTAAGCATGGCAGCTGATGCAGCAAGCTGCGAGCTTAAATCTAGTACCACAAACAAGAAGCTGAGAGCAAATGAAATGGTCTCTTTAAACTCTAAAAGCCCACCTCCAGTGACATACTTCCTCCAACAAGGCCACACTTCTTAAACATCCCCAAATAATTACACCAGCTGGGGCTCAAGTGTTCATGAGCCTATGGAGAACATTCTCATTCAAACTACCACAGTGAGGGACCCTTATTTTAATTCATTTAAAATTTGTAAAGCCAGAGATGGGTGTAGAGATTCTTTCTATTTGGTTTATTCTATTTGGTTTATGAAAGTGAAAATCAAAATCCTATTACATTAGTCAAACAAGAGAAAGTTCAAATTGAAGTAGTAGCAGCTAAACAGAATGGTGGAGTATGTCAGCCATCAGACCCATGAATGTACATGTATTTATGTTTCAATGACACAAAGATGCTTCTACTGACTTCAGATCTTATGTTCAGTTGATACAGAACTGCACACAAACANAATGCAATTGTAGTAATATTCAAACGTTATGGCATTAACTCATAGTAAAAACAAACCAGCAAGTCTCCATTCATTCATCCCTTCATCCCCATACNCTCTCAGAAGACAAATGTTGCCAATATTTTGATAAGCAACCAAATGTAATAATGGAGAGAGGCACCTCGTTCTCTTGAATAGTAGCATGTGATTTTAAATGTGGTTTACAGCACAATTTATTTAGCCATTCTCCAAATGGCAATTGTTTTCAACATTTTCACCATTGTGAAGAACAAAGCAAAGAATATTAGGGTATAAATGCAAAGCATTATTTTGTTTTAAATTATACCTATTTTCACTATATAAATAAAACACAAATGTGATAGCTATTATTGTTTGGCAACTGGACTTCATCTGGAATTAACTAAAACTCAAGTTACTGGGTACAGCTGTGAGTAACGTTTTGGGGGGATCATTTGAGGTGGGAAGACCTACCTTAAATCTGGACCACANTTTTCTGGTGGCAACCTATATAAACAATGAAGAAGAAGAAAGCTTTTGTTTTTTGCTTGCATGCCATCACTATCACTGGCAAGTTCATTCCTTCACTGGTATTAGAGCCTACTTCTTTGGGATTTCAGCTTATCCTGAAGACTACCTGAGAAATTCAGCCTCATGGACCAAACAATTATTAGATTCTGGGACTTTCCATCAAGACACAGCCTTTGATGAAATAGTAAAACTACAGCCTATAAGCAACTATAACAAACCCATTATATAGTAGACAGACAGACAGACAGACAGACAGATAGATAGATAGACAGACAGACAGATAGACAGATAGTTGGTAGATAGATAGATAGATAGATAGATAGATAGATAGATAGATAGATTCATTCTATCAGTTCTGTTTATCTAGAGAACCCTGACTGATACAATGAATATGTGCTATTGGAATGCAAAACCAAAACTAATCCTTGTTAGTATTTCTTGTACAGGTAAATGTTATTTTTGTTTGATATGAGTCTAGAACTCCCTAGAACCCATGTACATGTATACAACTATTTATATGCTTATTTGGTTTGATCATTATAAATAATTGTTTGTCAGATGTGACAGATAATATACTGCTCCACAATTTTGTAATCTGCTTCACAGATAGTACCATGATTTTCTTATGGATATCTGTCCCATTGACCATCCTTCTGCATGATATTCCAATGGGTCTTGTTATGAATAAGGAATATCTCACACAAGCTCTTATGTTTGAACACACAGCTGGTAACACTGTGGCAGAGATTGTGGAACATTTAATAAACAGAGGGCCTAGATAGGCATTCTAGATGAGGCCTCCCAAGGGGGTACATGAACTTCTTCTTTCTTCTGGAACTGGGGTGCCCATCTTCTCTAGCTCTTGAACATCAAATTCTTCAGGTCAGCAAATTCATTCTCCAGTACTTATACCAACATCCCTCTGGGGACTCAAGCCAGAGCACATGGTCCAAGCCACTCTAGTGGCTTCTCCAGCTCTCAGATTTGCAGACAGCTTCTAACTGGGCTTTCAGCCTCCGTATTTACATGAAACTCATTCTCTCATAAGTCTATCATCCATCTATGGATCTATCATCCATCCTGTTGATTTCTCTGAAGAACTCTAATACACATGAAATACCATTTCAAATTTGTCAGCATAGAATTATATAGTTGTCATTGAACATTTTCAAAATAGTCATATATCTCACTTTTTGCACACATGTTTTACTGACTCAAGTGTTTATANTTAGTGTACATAAACGTACTGTTCCACACTCTGAATCAGCACACAAAGGAAACGGGGCTTAGAAAACAATACTTTAACAGTTATTTCTAAGGGAAGGCGAGCCTTCTGATTATAAGGGAGATAATTTCATATTCTAGATGGAAAACAAAACAAATTTTAATCTGGTGGGCTTTGCATCATAAACACTGTAAATGTAGAATTGTTATAAAATGGAAGTATGAACAGAAAGCTTGTAAACTATGTAAACATATCCTGTTTTGTAAAGAACTAATATCTATAATACCTAAAGACTTCAAATAAATATGAAAAGCCTAGAACATNCTTTAGTAAAAATACCAAAAGGGTATAAATGAGCAATCTATAACAAGAGAAATTGTAACAGCCAATAAACATATTTGAAAATGTCTAATATCCCTATACATGAGGGAAAGGCAACCTAAAATAAAATATTATTTTCTATGTAGAAAAACAGTAGTAATAACTGAGGACAAAATATCCATTCTGATAACAACTAGGAGTGAGTGAGTAAATTCATACAACTTTTTGAAGGAAAATTTGGCAGTTCACATCAAAATTTGTCAGAATTTTAATAATTTATATGTTTATATGATTAAGAATTTAATAATTTCCATGGCATAATTTATCCTTGGGAAGTTGACTAGGATGGATACACATNGGACTTTCCAATATTATTTTCAAGAGTAAAGAAATGGAGCTGAGTGAGTGTGGGAGTACAGCCCTATAATCCTAGCACTCAGGAGTGCTGAGGAGGGAGGGGTCAGAGGTCAAGACCAGCCTCGGCTATATAACAAGAGTCTGCCTCAAAAAAGCAGTAGGGAAGTGATTAGATGAATTATGACATGTGTATGAAAATGAAACTCTTTGGCTGCAGCCATGAGAAATTGCAGAAGTATCAAGACATTCACTGGAAATGTGAACTTGTCCCTGGCTCCAGTGCTGCTGCTTGGGCTCTAGATAAAACCCTGTTCACTGGACCCTGTCTCAAGCTCTCACTGAGGGAGGCTGCCATGACGCGTGGCAAGCGCTCACTGAGGGAGGCTGCCATGACATGTGGCAAGCGCTCACTGAGGGAGGCTGCCATGACATGTGGCAAGCGCTCACTGAGGGAGGCTGCCATGACGCGTGGCATTTCCACTCTGGAATGTAAGTTCAGCATTTCTCTATGTTCTCTTCTCGGTTTCAAAAAGTCTCATACTAAAAACTCTTAATGATGATTTTACAGGTAAAATACTAGTATTG
>LZPO01066533.1:24610-35295 GCA_001675575.1 Neotoma lepida
TGTGTGTATGCAAGAGGTGGGGGATTGGGGGCATGTCTTTTTACAAAAATCAAATGATCAGGATCACTGCCCAAATTTATGCCCATTTGATTTCATCCTGCAGGCCTATTAGATCCACCATTTTCTTCTTTGTTTGCTAGTCACATACACCCTGCCCATGGGAATGTGCTGCCACCAAGGTGGGAGCTGAAGGAGAGGATTTGGTGCCAGGACATCAGTCACTTGCTCACTTACTTTTGCCTCTANTTGTGTCTAATTACATTTATGAGNGTTTTGTCCTACAGGAGCTAAGTTCTGGAACTGCCTAGTCTGCTCACTTATGGGTATTACAGAACCCACATCCTTAAGAACAAATATGGTCCCATGGTTAGGTTAAATTCCATTGTCAACTGTTTATTTCCTACCAAGGAGGGAGGAGTGTGAAATAAGTNGTTTCTCATCGTTTGCACATCTGTGTGTTAACATAGACCACTGAAAATGAAGACTCTCTACTGAAAAAGGCGTGGCCTTGTCCAGACCTCTAGGGGTGGATGTTGGTTTTCTTAGTAGAGCTTATAAGGTTCTCACAGTTTGTTTTACTCTCAGATGTTTCTCTCATGCAAAAAGGTCTGAGGGAACATATGGGCCAAGCNGCTGGGATTCTAGTCTGCATCCTGGNTCTGCTGGGGTCCATTAAATTAGAGTCCACTTGAAACTGGCAACCTTCCCTGTCATCTAGTGTGTGAGGTGGAGAGCTCTGAGNACTGTTGGACAAGCTTCTAGAATCTTGTGAAGTCCTGCCAGGGATTGGGCTCCTTTCCAAATGAACAAAGGTGGGGACCCTATACGTAAGAATATCCTGCATGTTCACAGATCACAGGGTCCCCCAAATTTCACAGAAATGAGAGTCCCTAGAATCTGTGTTGAATTTCCCCCACTTCAGAAACACACATCTCATTTGTTCCTGTTTTGTTAGCCCAACTAGCGTGGCATCTTTGGAATGGTAGATGGAGCAGAGTGTTGCCACATGCTGTTCAGGTGGCTGATAAGTCACCCATATATCGGAACCCATGCTATCCTNTAAGGTAAGACTTGAGCCTATTCCTCAGATTTCTATTGTTCTTTTATATAATGGCAAGGAAGGGATCCTGACTCTCACATCTTTCCATAAACTGATGACTAATCTCTCTTGACCTTTTATTGAATTTCTCCATGCATCATTTTTATGTAGCAAGTGACATCCAATTCCATAGTCATTATAATTACTACTTCCCTNGTGCCTCTCAAAGGTTTGACATGTTACACCTGCCAGAGCATTCTGTTCTACAAGAACCATTCCCCAGATCACCAATGGCAAAAACTTAATCATTTCACTGTTACTGTGCAATATCCTGAGGACTCTCATCACTCTCCCAGTATGGAGCNATGGAGCAATGTAGTTTTCATTGCCAGCCAGGTTGTAGATGGCCCAGATCCAAAATCCCGTTTGGTGTTCTGCCTGCTTAGGCTACTTGTGGCATGGATTCTCTTAGGTCAGGAAGCACACTTTAATTGTGTATTTGCCTATCTTAACATAGAGAAGTTCTGTGAAACTATTAAAGACTAAGGAATTCNGCGTGTACTGAAACTTCTTCAAACCACTGATAAAGAAAAGAAGTCTAAATTCTATTTTTAAATAGCAGTGATGTCAAAACTTAATGTCCAAATCTAAATAAATTATTAACAAAAAGCATCCAGGAACACACCAAGAGAGCAACATCTTGTGACTTAGTGGCTAAGAGAGTTACTGTCACTTTGAAACATATTAATTGATCAAAAAAATAACACAACTTCTCTGATGCTGAATGACATCTAATAAATTCAGTATCTAACAAGAAAACAGACTCCTAATTAAATAAGAAGAGCACATCCTTACTAATTTTAGCTATCTCAGACAAACAGATAAGCTTCCTGTTTAGTGGAGAAATCATGAAAAGCATGACAAGGCAATCATGTCCACAGGCTCTACTGTTCTTTAACACTGTCCTGTGAGTCCCAGTCATTGCCATTAGACTGAAAAAGAAAGGAAGATAGTTTTAAATTGGAGAGAAAGTGGTGAGACCACCATGGATTCAATAGAATACTCCCTGTCTATTTTGAAATCCTGAGAGAACATACTGGAAAGTTAATCTAGACCCAGAATTCAGCAAGCCTTATAGGTATACTCACACAAAAGCCAACAGTCTGCAAACAGCACCAAACTGAAGTTAGGGGAAGAAATTGTCCCAACTAAAAAAGTGATATATGGAGAGCATAAAAGAATTCTATAGTGGATAGAAAAAAAATGGCATATTCAGGTTATATTACATTCAAATGCTACATGAGACTATGAAAAACTGTATTTTCTACTTGGAGGTAAAGATTAACAGCACATTTTAACTCATGAAAAATAGATAGCCAAAAGAGTTTCTGAAGAATGAATCATGAATTATTTAAAACTCATTTTAAAATTCATAAAAATAAGGAAATAAATATCCAGAATATGAATCATGGGGAGCTATTCCAACCAGATATTAAGGCATATTTCATGGTATCATACATTCCTCAAACACAAGATATCATGAAACCAAAGAAAGAGCTAGAATATAAATCCAGATATTGCTGAGAAATGGTATATAGAAAGAATTTTGCATATGAGCATGGAAAAAATCAATTATCTAATGAATGAAGGAACAATTAAGCAGCCTTTGGCTGGTTTTACGTGTGTGTATGTGTGCGTGTGTGTGTGTGTGTGTGTGTGTGTGTGTGTATTTATGAGTTTTTAACCTATGCTAAATAATAATCACATTGTTTACAAATCCAAAATCCAAATTATCTACAAAAAATTGACAGTGATTTCCTTGATCTGAAAGCCAGTGGTTGCAGTTTCCTTAATGTATGGAGACCTGATGAGTCAGGTTGAGAAGGGACATGAACAAAAGGTTATGAAACCTTAGTCATATNAAATGATGTCTAGCCTCTTTACAATAACAGAAATGCAAATTAACCTANAGTGAAAGTCTGGTTTCTCATATTGCTATTGGTAACAAGTTTAAGGGCAGTTGGGANAATCAGTCCACCAGTGGACATGAAAATGGGCTAATACCAATGCAGAGGCATGCTGAGTCTACACTAAAGTTAAAAATACCCATGCCCACTGACTCAGAAAAGCAAGGCTAAAATTCATCTTTGATATGCAAAATGACACAGGTGCAAGCACATGAACTGCTTACAATACTTAAAAATATAAATCTTGATTGAGTAGTGAAGGCTGATTCCAGGACTGAGAACTCATNTGCATCCACAAGACTACACCAGCACTACAAAGGAACCTCTGCTTATGGTGATGTAATAGTGTTGTGAGGGGAAGTCTGCTCCTTCTGGTCTCCACTCTAGCTTAAGTCTGAGTTCTTGTACTCCTCTCTTCCCTGAAGAGAAGAATTCATATGAGACTCAATAACAGATCAGTCAGGACTTTAATTAGAGCAAGGGAGCAAGAATTCACTCTTTAGAAAAAAAAGAAGACAGGGCTGAGCAGCAAAGCCAAAGTCTAACACATAAGACTTGTAGACAGTTCTCTCTCTGCTGCCATTTCTGTGTTTGNCCCCAGAGTTTGAATATCCTAGAAAAGAATGTGTTCTTTTCTGAAGCCTGTTTTACCCAGAATTCTGTCTGTTTCNTGTAGATGTAAAAGATGCAAGAAGAAATAACATGAAGTTGGCTGGGTAGGGAGGTGGGAAGGGTCTGGGGGGAGCTTGGGGGAGGGTGAAGAATATGATCAAAATATACTGCATAAAAATGTTAAATAAAAATAAATTAATTAAAATTACTTAAAAAAAAAGAATATATGTAAGGGTTTAAGTATCTCAAAATTGAAAAGTCTAGTAGGGGATGTTTCTGAAGCTGGTTAGAACCGACCTGCCTATCTGATTCTTTACCCCTACTCCAATCTGTATGTTGATGACTAGTTGACCAGAACAGCAATCTTTATATAGTTTTGGGGCCCTAAGTAAGCCCACCCATTGCCCTTCATGTCCTGTTGGTGGAGGCTCTGCTGGTGAAGCCCTCCNAAAGCTAACCTCTTGCCCAATAACAGGATCTCCAACATACATAGTTAATTGACAAAAATCGAGATGCATGATGACATATGCCATTTAGGTAAAGTAAGTATTTAAAACTCAGCTATTGGCCATTGAGATGGCTCACAGGGTAAAGAGCACTTGAGGCCAAGCACAAGGACCCGGGTTCAATGCTCAGAGCCCACATGGTGGAAGGAGAGAACCATCATCTGTAGGCTGTCCTCTGGCCTCCACACCTGTATAATGGCCCGGGTGTACCCACACATTCACGCACACTCGCACACATGCACATGCCCACAATAAATAATTGTAACCTTTTTTCCAGTTAGTTGGAAGAACACACATGAAGCCAGTAAGAGTGGTGGTCTCTGGGAAAGCTTGATCGACAGTAAGTTTGGCAGAAATAGTTCATCTTTAAATTTTTGTGTATACAATATGATATCTACTTAGAATATTTTTATTAAAAATAAATATTAAATTGAAGCTGTTGGACTCTGGTTTGTTTTTGTTTTTTTCTAAGTAGCAATGAGGCTGCTGGTGTCAAGTAGAAAGTGGAGGATGAGGGTTAAGCCTGTTGTTCTCCTCCAGGCTAGACAAGCATTTCAGAAGACAACATACTTCTGACTGAGAAGACCCTTTCGTTTACTTGCTCCTGAATAGAAAATGATGCTTTCAATTATCACTCCAACTGTAAACACCATCAGCTGCTCTCAAAATATTTTCTGAGTAAATGCCACTTGTACCTTCGGGCATCAAGGCAGAGCATTTTCAAAGCAGCTGGGAATCTAGTTAGCAAAGCTCGGAATTAGTGATGGCCAAACAAGTAGAGGCTTCAGTTCTGGAGACAACACACAGGAGAAGAAAGCAACCAGCAGGGACACTGTGATAAGTCCTTCCCCAAGGCCACCAAACTCAGTGAGCATCAGACAGGGCCAGGAACACTGCCACATGTCAGTGTGCTCAATGACAAATAAGAGTCTTCTTGCCTTCAAGGAATATGGAATTAAGATAAGGATAGAAGAAATAAAATATTGGATAAAAGAAGAGATAATTATATCAGAATTTTAAATATAACAAAAGGAATCATTTTGAAGAGCTAAGAAGATTTAAAACAAGAAATAACCCTAAGGGCAGACAAAAGTAAGCCTTCTACTGAAATACTTTTGTGCAACAAAAATATGATACTCCCTTCAAAGCATAGTGAGCCCAGAGCTAATGAGAACACATCCAGGAGAGAAACATACTGCCATCAAAGCATAGAAGTGAGCCAATAGCTAACNAGAATGCACCCAGGAGAGAAACATACTNCCATTGAAGCATAGAAGTAAAGTAAGCTAACAGCTAACCAGACACATCCAGAAGAGAAGCAGGTATATGGCTGGCACTCTCAGCCTTTGCTTTCAACAGAATGAAACAAACAATGTGCACACCTCAAAGTTATAAATCCCTTTTCACCTTAAATATCAGCAATCTTGAGGCTAAGGAGATGGAATGTGTGTGTGCTATCCCTAGAAGGATGAGGACCTGAATTCAAATCTCCAGCACCCATACAAATAAAAACAAACAAACGAACAAATAAAAAACAAACAAAAAAACCCATGTGGAATCTCAATACTAGAGGATAGAGATGAGACAGGTGGATCCTGTTAGAGCACTGATCAGCCACTCAGCCAGTCTATCAAACCAACGGGGAACTTCCAAATTCAGTGAGAGTCTGTCACAGAGGAATAAGGCAGAGCATGATAGAGGATGGTATCTGAACTCATGTCCTAGCATTCACACATATTGACCACACATGTATTAAGCACACACACACACACACACACACACACACACACACACACACACGCCAATTTCAAATACTACATCATTGGATCCAGGAGCCAACTTAATTTTGAGTTTTTAAATAAAATTTTTTTCTACTGCTTCAAGTTGAATTCTCCTTCTGTTTACATGCATGAAGAGTTACATTCTAGTTTTGTATGAATTATCATCTTTTGGATTATAAAATGCTCAGTGAAACATATTAATCTATGTTTCAATTTAATAGGATAGTGAATGGGTAATTAAATTCAANGACTATTTATGAAGGACCTAATGGAAAACTGAACATCTGAAGTGGCTGAGACCAATAGGAGACATGAGTTTTCCAAACTTTGGTTGATGAACTCATCAATCTACAACTCCCGAACATTTCAGATGGGCTATCCTGGTCACTAAAGACAAAGTACTACTCATATGTTCTTGTGTACCTTACATATCATGCTTTCTGGAATTGAGTATTTCAAGATGTTTTTGAAGATGGTTTTTGTAGTTCCACTTTCTCAGTAGTCTGAAGCTTGAGAGTTTGCTTCATCATGTGAACATGTCTTTTTTTCCACCCAGTTTCTCTGTCCTGTCCACGAGTTTAGGAAAGTCCCTGTAGAGTGACTTCCAATGGAGGGTTAACTCTACCACTGATCACAGACTGAGGAGGTGGTGATCTCTGAAAGAACACAACTTGCCTCAATCTGAAAAGAAAACAATTAAAGTTCACTTTTATTCTCAGTGGCCAAAATTACTTCAGAATGGGGTGGGTGTCTTCTTAAATACAATACAATGCCTCCATCCCCAGAATCAGACTGGGAACTACCATTCCCCTTACCTTTTCTGGACTGAATTTCATGTAGTAGTTGCTTCTTAGTTTCCAAGATGCAATATTTTCTGCCATCAAAAGTAGTGTTGCACCATCTAATGTTGAAACTATTAACTGCCTTAAACTAATAATAATAACCTACATTAGCTAACNGTTTGTGATATGTGCAGAGAATGTCACTGCACTCCCTGTGACTTCTAAAATACCCTCTTTGCACCAGAGAAGATTGTATTTGGTGCCCCAAGACCCCTTGGTACACATCTTGGGAGCCATGGCCTAGGTGATAAGTACCCAGTCAGAGGGAGTGGTGGTTCAAGTTCCCTGAGGAGGAAGCATTTAAAAAGAAGCAAGGAAGCCAGAGTTGCCAAAGTAGTGACAGGTAGAGACAAATCTATTCAGAGAGTAGCCGTTATTGGTCTTAATCCAAGAAAAATGGCTATTATTCTATTTTACTTATTTTTATTATTTTATCAAATGATTATTTACTTTAGCTATTTTTAGTGATTTTATTTTTACAGTCGTGAGTTCATGGTAAAACTGAAAAGTAGATATCTTATATACACTCTGCATCCAACTTTGCATAACCTCCCTGTTACTAGCCTCCCCCACCAAAGTGATACACTTGTTATGCATGATGAACCCACGTGCTATTGAAATTTTTTTCCAAACTCATAGAATGTCCACCACCAAAAGTATGGGTACACTATGAATGATGATGATGTGTGAGTGTCCATTCACTAATTGTAATGGGTATTCAACTCAGTTATTTTCTATTAACATATAAATTCCATTATCTTTGTGTATAATTTTACAAGTTTTGACAAACATACTGTCACGCAGCCACCACCACAATGAAAGTATGCATTCCACCATTACCCATAATTCTCCTCTCTCCTTTTGTAGACAGCTTCTTGCCCATGTTTCTGAATCCCTGAAATTAATGATGTTTTTTTTCTGTCTTTTTAGTTTTTCCTTTTTAAGAACATGAAATAAATGGAATGACAACATGGAGCCTTGAGAATCTGACTTCTTTCACTTTGGGTAACACTTTTGAGATAGTTTCTACCAATTCATGTAACAGTAAGTAATGTTTTATGTCCACTGTATAAATATGCCACACTATGTGTCTGCATTACTCAGGCAAAGGAATTTGAGTTATTTCTGTTAATGACAAATAGCAATAAAGATATTTACAAATTATATAACTCAAATAGGTCACAGATTTAAATGTAAAACCACAAACTGTAAAACTTCTAGGAAAAAAATTTTATGTGGGTTGAACATTTCCTAGCATAATACACACATACAAAAGAAAAACAAAAACCTCACATACTGAACTTCATCAAAAAAAAAAATCCTCTATTGTGAACAGCAAGAAGGAAAATACACGAATTGGGATACTGTTTGTAAATATATATCTGATAAAAACCTTATATCTAGAGAATAAAAATAGCTTTTATAACAGAATAATAAGTGGTCAAATGACTTACCTAGATACTTTGAATAAAGAAAATATGCAATGGCAAATAAGCACACAGGAAGAGGATCGAGGCCATGAAATATGAGACGTAGAACATAAACCCACAATGCCATATCGCTATGTGCTCAGCACCCCTTTGCTAACTGAAAATCCAAACTAACAAGATGATTCCTGAAAACACCAGCGTGAGGGGGAGATGGAGCAGCTGAGATGACTAGATAGCAGCTATACAAGTGAAAAGCTATATGGCCACTTTGGTTGACAACCAATTTGTCATTTTCTTATAATATTAAATATGTGGTTATCATATGACCCAGAAGTCAAACTCCCACCTATTTAATCACATTAAAAATAAATTATGTCCCACACAAACTTTTGGTTTACACTTGACATGATCCTTTTAGCTGCTGTTTTAGGATCAGGAGGCCCCTTGGGACAATAACACAGGTGAGAGATGATGGTGGCTCACAGCAGAGTGGGAAGAGCTGTGAGATGCTGCACTTGTTTTAAGGATGGAAGCTGGAGGCCTTCTGGAATGGACTAGAAGTGAGATATGAGAGAAGGTAGAGTGAGAGAGGGTAGAGTGATCCTTGACTGAAACGATCGTGACCCAGTACAGAGCAGAGTTGGGTGGGAAGGAAAGATGTTAACTTCTGGACATGTCATGTTATGGTTTCAGGGAAGGGAGAGTGAAAAAAGTTGAAGTTAAAAAAAAGTGAAGAGTGGACACATGCCTGGGGAAGAAGTTGAAAGCCATGAAACAAAATGAGTTTAAAAGGGATTGAGTACAGACTGTGATGTTAAACCGACCAAAGACACAACAGCCATGGTGCCTATATCCTTACTTGTAAATGTCTAAATTTAGCCGTAAAGTTTCTCAATTAAGCGTTTACTATTTCATTAGTATTTTTATAATATGCTAAAGTCACTTTATAAGACTTAGCACAAATGCACTAATTTGGATTTAGATTCGATGGGGTGGATTAAAACATAATACGATCAGAACTGTACATATGTCTAATGCCTCAAATTACTTTAGAGATAGAGCTACTGTCTCTAAGACAGCGTGAGACTTAAAAGAAGCCACATAAAATGTCTGCGTTGGTGCATCTCACTTTGCAGTAATGTTGGGATTTGCAGTTTAGTAGATCCTCAGCTCAGACTTCTTTCTAATCCAGGGGCCTAATTATCTGCTTGTTTTCAAAGTGGCAGAAGATGGGAAGGGGATAAAGAAAGAAACTCTAGTTGACAGTTAAAATAATTAAAATGTGACTTGGAACACTAGTTATCTTTCCTTTTATATGAATAAAGCATCTCTAGTTCTCATAAAAGTCCCTAACAGAAACCCCCCGGAAAAGAAAAAGGGGGTCCCTGAGCCTCTACAGCTGCCTTTGGTGATTACAAATCAGTTCTAATCATTTTTAAATATCCACAATGGTACAGAAAAGATATCTCCTTTGTTTGCATTCCTTTCACATCCAGGGNAAAGAACTAGGCATATCTTAGGCATCTCAACATAGAATCAAGAGAACAAAATATTCTGAGCATAATTTGCAAACCCAAATGAAACATCAAGAACCTTTGTTGTCTGCTAGCTGTGAGGTGGGGATGTGTTTTGNCAGTGCTGAGCAGTCTATTGTGTTCACTTTGCCCTGCTCCCAAAGGGGCATGTTCACATGCCATTCAAATGTTTGAGATCTTAGGGTGATAAATGGGCATTTAGATTTGTTAAACAAAACAAACAAACAAACCATCCAACCTGGGACATACTTCTCTTCCTCTTAGGGATAAGAATTTAGTCAGAAAAATCTTATAATCAGAAGCCCAGTCAATCAACAGGGAATTGGTGTGTATGTGTGTGTGTGTGTGTGTGTGTGTGTGTGTGTGTGTAAAACTTTCCAGTAAATTAAAAAAAAACCATGATTTAGTTGATATGACACATTTAAATAAAAGTCTTTTAAATCAAATTTTCCAAGTAGGGTCNACTGGAAATGGACACAGACTGACACAGGGCCACTGAGCCTCAACATTCATTTTCTTATGCAGAACTTAACTGAAGTGAGTAGTAGAGGCTTGAAGGCCACAAAATATCTTCTTGTAATGCTCACACACTTCATCTGCTGATCTCTATAAGGCCTTTTTCACAGCACACAAATGTTTTCTGTAAATTTCTGAACTCCACCTGCCAATACCAATTAAACCCTTTACTAAGATAGGCAGCTTGGAAGGCCACTTGCAGGGCCTAGTCAAGACTACAGATGGCTATGAGGGTCAGGACCTGGCCAGGAGCACAGGATTCATTTCTGTCAGTCAAAATAAGAACAGTAAAGGTGAATACAGGTGTTCCAGAACAGAAGAGAGCCAATATCAGAGCACCGTCATGGAAGCAGGATAATGACACTTTTATCCTGCATCTTGACATATGTTGAAAAATTATGAGACTATATGCTCATTTGCATATTCCATCACTCATTCACACATTCACTCATTAACA
>LZPO01066533.1:53510-67086 GCA_001675575.1 Neotoma lepida
TTTTTTTTTAATAGTTTTGATTCCTGGTTGTTTGAACCAAGCAAGCAAGCAGGGGCTAGAGATAGAAGACTTGAAAAAAGCAACAGAATTTCCACTGAATTCTTCCCAAGAACTGGGTGTGAGTTCTGATTCTGAGATGAAAAGACAGGTAGCACCTTGGTTATTTCCTTCTAGGCTTCTCCTGTGAAACTGTGCCACACAAGCATCTACTTCATAGACATCTGTAGACTGTGCTGCTTTTCATCTGCTCCTATTGATTTGATTACTGGGTCATCTTTTCTTCCCCAACTGATTGTGAAGATGGTCCAAACATTATCTCTCTACTCACCAGTCTCCACCAGTGCTAACTCTTAAGTTATTAATATATCTCTGGAAGAGTAGTTTCTTCAGAGAAAAATATTAATTTATCAATTGGCTCTTTNCAAAGTTTAATGATACTTTCAGCAATTGAATTAAATGCAAATTTCTGAGATTCCTGCTTAAATCTTATTCATTGTGTGTGCATGTTCACACAAGACTCTATTCAACCTTTGGCATCTTTTTGATGCATCAAGAAAAAATTCTTTTTAATTTTGAGGACAACAGTATTTTGCTTAATTGTTAGGGACATAAAAATTTTTGTATATATAAAACTTTGCAAATCTCAAAAAGCTTAGATTAAGGATTTAAACAAAAGTAAGGGGAAATATGAAACTCTGTAGCTTCTATGCAGCAATGTCTTTCTGCAGCTGGAAGTTTTCCTGTGCTCACCCTACATCAAGGTCCCATAGCCATTTATAAGATTCCTGTGTCCTGTCTGGTCCTGTAACCACTCAGATCCAAGTAAAAACACAGAGGCTTATATTAATTACAAACTTATGGCCTAATGGCTCAGGCTTCTCATTAGCTAGCTCTTACATCTTAAATTAACCCATTATTCTTATCTATGTTTAGCCATGTGGCTTGGTACCTTTTCTCAGTTCTGCCTTGTCATCTTGCTTCCTCTGCATCTGGCTGGTGACTCCTGATTCAGCCTTCCTCTTCCTAGAATTCTCCTTGTCTCTTGCCCTGCCTATACTTCCTGCCTGGCTACTGGCCAATCAGCATTTTATTAAACCAGTATTCAAGAGTATTATCCCACAGCATCTTTCAGATCAAACTTTGCTAGATAACACTTAGGTAAAAAGTTAAATGATACTGTGAGAGCCAAAATTACATTTTAAGTTTTAATTACTTTGCCTAAGAGATCCATGAAACAAAAATGCCTCTGATCTGCAAGCCTCATGCCCAAGGATAGATAGTTCCTGAAATGCTGGAGGCTATTGTTTATGGGAGATAACAAGCCACATGTTTTCACTCCCCTAAACAAGTTTACTTGAACCACCTGCACCAGATGTGCTTGATCTCATGTGGGCAGGAGGTTCAGGGGCAGGAAATACCTCAAGATGTATGCTTGCCCCTGATTGGACCTGATGGGAAATACTTAAGCCCCTGCAAACTATGACTCAGGACCATTTTCTGGAACCCCAGAGATGGACCTGGCCAGAGCCCATCCACCTGGTCAGTGTTTAATTAAAGCCTGACNCAAATTTGGCTTTAAATTGTGATAGTGGTCTTATTCTAGACTGGTGAGACTAATAGTACCTATCAAAATGAAATGAAAGTGAACTCAGAAATACACTTAGGTGAATTTTCAATGTATTGATGGCCCCCAATCTTGTACAAGCTTTGTGCATATAATTATAGTTACAATAAGTTCACAAATGCAAAGGCTATATCATGTCCAGAAGACATCTTTTTGTTGCATATCTCCTCATCCNCAGTTCTGCCATTCATTCTGCTCCCTCTTCTGAGATGTTGGCTAAGCCTTGGAGGANGTGTCATAGCTGTCCCATCTGGGGTTGANGGGGTGTCATAGTGTTTGAATATTCTACTATCACTTAGTCTCAGAACTTTTCTTTTAACTACCACCTGTGGCAGTAAGAAGTTTCTCCAATGAAGGCTGGATGCAGCACTAATTTACAGGTATAAATATGAATACCTAGAAGGAAGTTTAAAAACATGATTGCTTAGCATAACAGTTGTAGTAAGCTTCTCCCAAGTTCATGTGATCTCCCCAGCCAAGGGCTCTTGTCCATATTTACAGAACCAGGCATAAATTTCCTCCAGTGACTAGAGCCTCAAATCCAGTCTGAAAGTGGTTAGTTACTCCCATGACATTCATGCCATTATTACANCAGAGGATATCTTGCCTTGTAGGTCATTATGNACTTAAAAGCAACTCATGCTTTGAGGGGAAGAGGTATCACTTACTTCTGTGTTATAGACACAGACATGTTGCTCCTGTTTCACTGAATAACTTCCCACCCATGCTCACACAAGTAACTCTAATTAAACTTAGTGGGCCACACACAGAAAAAAACATAAAAGTAGCAAGAGGACTCATTGAAATGAAGGATGCTAATGGGAGAGAGAGTAGGATATTCAGGAGGAGAGTCAGGGGTGAAAATAACTAAAATCTACTATATAAATGTATGAAACTGTCAAACAATAAAANTGGAAAAATAGAAATACAGAAAAACTTTTAAAGAGACTTTGTATAGTAAAAATTGTTCATAATAACCAATAGCTTAGGAATAACTCAAGACAGTTGATGTCTTATGTGTATATGTGTATATATAAACACACAGTATATACCAAGACACTGTCTAATGTAATGTGGATGTTAACTTCTTGCATAATAATCTCCAAGGCCTCTGGAGTATTGTCCAAAATAATGATGCTTCANATAGGACTGCTGGATACAAGTAGCCTTAGTCACCAGCACGAAGGAAACATCGCCATGATCAATCAAAAGGGGAATTAATTCACCACAGCTCCCAAGCTTTTAATCATCTGCCATCTCAAATTCTATTTATCNGTTTTAAATGATCTCCCTGATCCATCGTCATCTCCACTGCTCTGCCAGGAACCGGGAAGATGAACCACACTTCACAGGAGCCTTGCTCTGNTGAAACACAGTTGAGGGATGGAATGCCTGACAAAGCCTGCTTCAGAGCCCACAACTTCAGACTTCAATTTTCTCAGAAGGATTATCTTCTTCAAATTAGAAAATATAGGCAAATGACCTTTCAAATCATGGCAAATTGCCAAGACAGTGATTTCATGCTCTAATTTTGCAGTTGTTTGGGTTTCTCTGCTATTTGTTGTTTTCTTCATATTTTTTTTCTCTAGCTCACTGTCCTGCTTTCCAGACGGATCTTGTGACTTGCCCTCCCCATCAACATCTCTTGTCTCTTGTTCACAATCTGTTTCAGCATCATGTTATTAGCTAAAAAGACAGGGAGGTGGGCTGAGCACAGAATTCTAAAATTAATTAAATTTTTATCTTTCTCTTCCATCAATAAGTTGAGACTCATCAATAATTTGTGTTCTCATGGGGAACATCTGGTATCTTACAAATGTTTCTTCTATAAAAATATCAAAAAATAGAAAGAAAAAATAAGTAAATCTATTCCCTGAAATGTGGTGAGAGAGAAGGGCAGGGGAATGCTGTCAGATAATCAATGAAGTGGGCCTCTCTAACCAATGTCTCTTATACACATCTATGGTGAGAGAGAAGGGCAGGGGAATGCTGTCAGATAATCAATGAAGTGGGCCTCTCTAACCAAAGCCAACAGCACCACAAAATTGATATGCCAACAAAGCTGTTTCAGATGAACTTTGTTAAAACACAGAAAAGAAGCAGGCTTCTTTGGCCACCAGAAGCCTCTTCTTTGCTCCTCCAACTCTCTGAGAGAGAATTGAATTCTGGGGGTGGAGGTTGGAGAGAGACATCGATGCACCCATTCACATGTGTCTCACTGTAGTTGCAGCAGACATCACCTGTATGTGTTATCAATCTAGCAAATTATTCTTTCCTTTTTAGTTTTCCTATTTCTTCAAAGAACTGACCAGCTTGGGGGGAAACAGAATGTTATAGCTTAGATCTGCAATGTTGCCTAAGAGTCCATGTGCTGAAAGTGTGGTCCCAACCTTGATGGAAGAACTAAGAGGTGGGGCTTAGTGGAAGGGCTTGTATCATTGAGGGTATTCTCTTTTAGGAGCTATAGGGCTCTCATTCCTTTCTCCTCGTCTATGAGTTGCTGTCTTAGTGTTTTTATTGCTGTGAAGAGATTCCATAACCATGGCAACTCTCATAAAGGAAAGCATTTCACTGGGGCTGGCTTACAGTTCAGAGGTTTAGTCCATTGTCACCATGGCAGGAAGCATAGGAAATCATGATGCTAGAGAGGCAGCTAAGAGTTCTACATTTGGATCAGCAGGCAGCAGGAAGAGAGAGACACNGGGCCTGGCTTGAGTATCTGAGTCCTCAAAGCCCACCCTCAGTGACACACTTCCTCCAACAAAGCCACACTTCTTAATAGTGCCACGCCCTATGGGCCTACAGTAGCCATTTTCATTCAAACCACCACAGTTGCTCTGCCATGCATGTTTACCATGACATGCTGCCTCACCAAAAAGAACAGAGACAAATGACGATGTACTGATAGCTCTAAAATTGCACCAAAGTAAACCTTTTCTCTTCATAAGCTGGTNATGTCAGGTGTTATAGTAGTGGAAAGCTGAGTACACATTGAGGAACAAGCTCCTGGGCACCCATACTATAGTGCAGGCACCAGTTTGGGGTCCATCTTCAATGTTATCCCTTCATAATAACCTCCTTTATCATACTCATCTTCATTAATAACCCTTGGAGACAATTGTTTTGTTCCTGTGGTACCCATGGGCTCTAGAGAGTCAAACCATGTCTCAGACAATAGGTGGCAGGCAAAGAATAGAATGTGCATTAAACTTGTTTTCCCAAAATGGGAACCTCTGAAGAAAGTGTTTGGGNAAAAAGGAGGCAAGAGTGAAAGAGGGGAGAAGCAGCAGTGGCGCAGGTTTCGGGGATACCTGAAGTTCCTTCCTGCAAGTTGGCATATGTCAACACTCTGGAATTTGCCTACTGACAAACTTAGGCAGAACCAGGGTCCTGGGGTAGGCCATCTGCCAGTTTGTTGATTCCAGGTTCTGTGCCCAGCCTCCTCTGGGATCCCTCCACCCTCGATTGGCCATTGTAACCAGCCAGCGGTCTCAGGATGCAGAGGAACTGGGGAAACAGGGTCTGGGGCGGAGGTGAGCATGATGGGCAGTAACGACTCGGCAGACTGTCAGAGGACAGCTCCTTTATTGAAATAATGGACTAGCTTATATAGCTCAAGTCAGGGCGTGCGGGGCTTGGGGTGTGTCTGGGGGTGGGGCATGGGGTGTGTAGGGGGGATGCACCTAATTTGCCTGTGTGCACTGGATTAAGGGCAGGCAAACGTTAACAGCACNTGGATTCAAATACCAAAGCTCAAAGCGGGTAGTTCAGATTCCAAAGCTGAGAGAGGGAAAGCTACAGGACAGACAGACACTTTCCAGGCTTATCAGCTGGCAGACTGCCAGTCACATGATTTCTGGCTGGGAGACAGCAGCTTAAGGGACTCTAAAATGGCCTTTGTTTCTATGGAGTTGAGTGAGCCCAGACCTGATTTGNGTAGGGAGCAGTCCTACTCCTGCCATGCTCTGAGAGCTATCCGGGTATTCACAACACTCCACCGTCCCTCATCTTGCTGGTGAGGTATATCACGTTCCCTCTCAAAGCAGTAAAGACTGATGCTGCAGGGTTCCAGGAGGGAGGTTCCTTCCAGAATCGGGAGAAGTGGGAGCTTCTTTTCCTGCCTGAGGAATTCAAAGACNGGTGCAATAAGGTGTCAGGCTTGAGAAAGTAGTGAAACACCATGATTAAAGCAGGGAGAGTGTGCAGGATATGCCCCCCCCCCCCTTTGGAGAGTTTACAAGGTTCCGAGCACGTTTGAGGTTCTGGAAACCACTCAGGTGGTTTTCAGCTTTTTAAATGATGCACACTCCTCCCAAGAGGGCATATCAATATAGAATTACAAACCACCAATGTTTCCAACCCGCACATATGCCAAATATTGGATGGTTCCGCGAAGAAAAAATATCACCGNCTGTCAAGTCCATCGCTCTTAAATTCTTTATTCTCTCTTGTTTTCACCCAGGGGATCTAATTTTGTGGGGGGAAAAATAATTTCAGAATGCCTGCATGATGGTCTATGTATATGCAACTATAATTCTTCAGTCAGTGACCAGCCTGGGGCGCCCCCTAGAGGTTCGTTGAAATGTGTTTATTAAAAATCTAGCTGTTCCAATCTAGGCTGCAGAGAAGAATCACCTGGGGACTGTTAAAAATTACGGCAGTCAGGCCACACGTGTGCAGGTGGAGTTAACTGGCGTTTTGTGCTGTGCGGCAAGAGCATTCGAGCTTTGTAGTGATCCGCAGATGGGATTGTAACACGGCACAGCCCTGGCCTAGTATGCACACAGCCTTGGGTTTAATCCCCAGCTACAGGGGGTTCAAGTTGACTACCAGACTTAAAAAGTAATTCTTGCTATTGGGGGTATTATCGCTCTGGTTTATTTGTTCTTTCCAAATTGCTTTCACTGTCCTCAGGTTTTTGCATTCCCATATAATTTTACATAGTTTTAAAATTAAATTTAATTGGTGTGTATGGGGGTTGTCCACTCATGTGTNTGCTCATATGGCATTCAGAAGACAGCCTACAGGAGGCTAACTAAGGTCGATTGGCTACAAAGAAAATGCATTAACCCACTGAGGCATGTCGACACCCCACATACTCTCACATACGATTTAGAATCGCTTAGTAACTTATTTTATAAAAAAAAAATTGCTGGGGTTTTGACTGTAAACCAGCTTGGGGGAGAATTATCCAGTTCACATTATTGATTCTCTGATCCATAAAAGAGTACCTGTCTCCTTTGATTTAGCTTTTCCATTTTTCTCAGCAACACTTTGCATTTCTCAATGTCCAGACCTTGGAAGAACTGGACCCCTCCCACACACAAGCTGATAAAAATGTAAAAATAAAAATCACAGCTTTGAGAAAGCAGGGTGGTTTCTTAAACAGTCAAATACATATCTGTTGCTGGATCTAGCCATTTTCTCCTAGAGTGTCTTAGCTAGGGTTCTATTGCTGTGATGAAACACCATGACCAAAAGCAAGTTCAGGAGGAAAAGGTTTATTTGGCTTACACTTCCACATCATAGTTCACTGAAGGAAGTCATGGCAGGAACTCAAACAAGGCAAGAAGTTGGAGGCAGGAGCTGATGCAGAGGCCATGGCGGGGGTGATGCTTACTGGCTTGTTCTCCATGGCTTGCTCAGCCTGCTTTCTTATAGAACCCAGGACCACTAGCCCAGGGGTAGCCCCACCCACAATGGACTGGACCCATAGTGGCTGGGTCCTCCCCCATCAATCACAAATTAAGAAAATGCCCCCACAGACTTGCCCGAAGCCCAATATTATGAAGGCATTTTTGCAATGAGATTCTCTCCTCTCAGATGACTATAGCTTGTGTCAAGTTGACATAAATCCTGCCAGCACATAGAGAAATAAAAGCCTATTTGCCCTCAGAGCTCAGAAGCATTCTGGTGANCCCTGAAAACCTTTATTATCTTTCTGCCCTCTGTTATCACCCCCTGAACAAAACAGTCCTGTGAAAATCCTTGACTTAGGGTTTGATTGTCAGGAAACCAAATTTAAGAGAAACTGTAATTCCAAATANAGAGGAAAATCTGGTTTTTGGTGGGGATAGTGGTGATGGCCTATAATTCCAACCTTCAGGAGGCTGAGGCTGGACAATTGTTAGTTAAATGCCAGTCTGGGTTATATAGTGAGTTTGAGACCAGCCTAGGCTGCATATAAATCCTATGGAGGTGGGACCAAGGGAAGGAAAAGAGGGGAAGAGTTAGTAGTTATTGTTGGACTAAAAGCTTTTCTTACATATTTCTTTTTTTTCTTTTCTTGTCTCCTTTTTTTTTCATAATAGCCCAACACCACTGATTGGATATATTATAAAGAAAAGAGGTTGATTTTGATTTTAGCTCTCAGTCCTGGAGGTACCAGTGGTAGTGGTCTTCTTGTTGGTGCAGTCTTAAGGTGGTACAAGGGCCAGAGGAAGGGAATATAAGTGTGTACATATGTCGCTCCTGGTCCTTCTTCTTGCCTTTAAAGCCACCAGCATTCAGTCATGGGCATGCTACCAGGATCACTGCTCAGAATCTCCTGTCAGAGACCCCTCCTGTACACACCACAGTCAGGTGACGTTTNCACACTCTTAACCACTCGCAGTGAAGATGAATGGAGACTTGGGTGCACTCAATACACATACAGACCATAGCATCTTGACATTAAAAATAACCTGGCATACACTATGAGAGATTCTTAGGGGCCCTGTACTGCAGAAGGGATGGCAGAAGCAGTGTTTCCTCTCAAAAAAAAAAGAAAGAAAGAAAGAAAGAAAGAAAGAAAGAAAGAAAGAAAGAAAGAAAGAAAAGAAAAAGAAAAAAGAAGGGATAAAGGGTCGAAGAAAGAAACAGCAAAAACAAAGGGAGGGGGGACTAGAGCAAGTAACTGGAAAGGTGGCCGGGATGAAGGGGAAATGGTACTGCTGTGATTCCACTGCAGTACTGATTCCATCACCGTGGACCTCTGGATACCCCGGAAACCTCCCATAATCACAGAGCATTGCTCATCTGTGCTTGGGCAGGTCAGCTTCCAGCAAAAGTCAAAGGTGGTTGGGTCTCAGGCATGCTTGGGCAGAGCTGTGAGTGGGAGGATGTCAGAGCAGGTCTTGAAGACTGGCCACCTAAAGCTCCGTGATCNAGCACGTTTACTAGGATGCCTGGAAAGTGGGGTGGGATGAGAGAGACTGCATAGCATGGGCTTCACTCTTCCTTCTGACATTCCACTGAATGGGCGCTGCATTTTCTCATCTGCGGGTGAGTGGGAGAGGAGTGAGTCATTTGGAGTAAAGATGGGGTGTTAAATAAGCACGNGGCATGGGGATTNCTTTCAGGAAAACAGAGAGATAAAAATCTGGAGGGAAAACCAGCAAGCTTGAGTCAATACAGCNAAAGGAGTTTATATGCGAAACAGGAAATAAGGTCAGAAGNGGAAGCGGTNCTGNTCNAGAATTAGGTCTCCATATGAGGATGACATTACCTTTCACAGTGCNCAGATACAGAGTCAAGAGGGACAAGTTATGTTGAGGTGTACTGTCGTTAATACACAGAAGAGAAATACGCCTGTTTTAGAAACGNCCAGGCTAGTTACGNGGAGAACTCTCAAGGCTCAGCCTACAGTAATCAGTGATACTACAGCAGGGTATGCGTGTGTCTTTGGAATAACGTGTTTCTCAGAACACATTCCCCAAGGAGTAAATTCTGGATTCCATCCTATAGCTCTCTGTGATGCTAGGGAATTGACATGCCCGACTGTAGAGCATGGCTACCATGCAGTGAAACACTGCTCTGAGATATAGTCTATGGATTTGGCCAAGGGAATACTAGCTTTTGGGCGATGAGGTTGGGGAGGGGAGAAGCATGATTGGTGAGGCATCCCTTCCCACTCTCAGANTAATTTGCAGGCTACTTAAAGCAATTTCCTTTTCACATAAAGAGCAACCAAAGCNAGAGAAAGGTCTCCTTTGGGGAAAGCCATCTCATTGGCAGCTGGTGTACATAAATCTCATTTCGACAGAAATTGAAGCCTTCGTTTAAGTTTTATGTGTTCATGGCGCCATCTTCTGGTAAGATGTAGATTTCAAATTACAAACTAATTCAGCTTTTTGCACTTTTACACTCAAAAATTATTGAGGACTCCAAGTAATTGTTTTTTTGCATGGAGCATATATATCAATATTGGTGGTATTGTAAGTAATAACTTGGAAAATGTTCGTTTTTATTTACATGTGAGAGAACAAAATATTATATGAATGTAAATAATTTAATGAGAAGTAATATTGTTCTCCAAATTATAAAATTGGTAAAAAAATTGTATAATATGAGGCTTAATAAAATATATCCAGATTTTTTTCACATCTGCTTTTACCATTCAATCTGTCTCAGTATGTTGTTGGGGGGCGCTTTTTGTTTGATTGCTTTGCTTTTATATGTTTGAGTATTTTGCTTGCACTACATGCATTCCTGGTAGCTGAAACGGTCAGAAATGGGCATCTGANCCTGTGGAACTGAAGTTATAGACGGTTGTAAACCACCATGTGGGTGCTAGGAACCAAANCCTTGTTCTCTGCAAGAGCAACAAGTGCTCTTAACTGCTGAGCCATCTCTTCAACCTCTCAATTGCTTTAATCAAAATACATGAAGAAAATACAGGCTTTTTAGATAACTGAGGGTATTTTTATTGTATTTGAAGAACTGACAAGATAACTTTCTGGGATGTAGGTGCACTGTGAATCTATAAACATATCTGTGAACTAATGCTTCTCTGTTACATTAAAGTACATCGGTCTTCTTTGGGCTTAGGGTGGATGTTCATCTGTGTGTGATTTTGTGACATTGTCTCTCCAAGAAGTTTTTTTGAGGGGTGAGGGCAAGAAGTTGTGTAGCCCTCCCACATTTTAGCATATCACCTTGCATCATACACTAGGAAAAATCCCTCCACTGTAACTTTCAGAACATAGTTTCCTCACCAGTCCCTTGTTTATGAACAGAAACAGATCAATGTGCACAGGAATAGAGCCTTGGCATCCCTCTCATGATCCTAAGAGCAGCCAATTGACAGNATGCAAGCTGTGCTCAAAGCTTCCACAGCAAAGAAACTGAAAAAGACTGACCTTTGACCTCTCAGACTTAGATAGTTGCTGCTTCTAGGTGCAGACTGCAGAAGTTTGTTCATGAAAGCCAGGCCTAACAAGTGTCAAATTATTTCCTACCTTTTCTTCAAAGGACAAGTGATCTTCCTAGACAACCTAGAGAAAGATTCCTATTTAACCCTTTTGACTTTAACCCAACCATGACAACAGCATTCTGTAAAGCCAGACAAAATGTCAGGGATCATGGGCATGGGGGAGTGTTCTCACTCAGAAAACCTGATGGCAGTCAGGAACCTTCCTCTGGGAGTGCCTGGCATGGCACAGTAGGGGCCCCAGTTACTCTCCAGCATCCCTCCGAAACCCTATCCTTCTAGACTGCTTGACAGTGCTTCTTGGAGCCAGTGTCCTAGTTAGGGTTTCTATTGCTGTGATGAAACACCATGACCAAAAGCAAATTGGGGAGGAAAGGGGTTATTTGGCTTGCACTTCTACAGTGTAGCCTATCACTGAAGGAAGTCAGGACAGGAACTCAAACAGGGCAGAATCCTGGAGGCAGGAGCTGATGCAGAGCCCACAGAGGAGTGCTGCTTACTGGCTTGCTACCTCTGGCTTGCTCAGCCTGTATTCTTATAGAACCCAGGACCACCTGCTCAGGGATACTATTACCCACAATGTCTGGGCCCTCCCTCATCAATCACTAGTTAAGAAAATGCCCTACAGCCTGACCTTATAAAGGCATTTTCTTAATTTAGGTTTCCTCCTCTCAGAGGATTTTAGCTTGTATAAAATTGACATAAAACTATCCAGCACAGCCAATAATTCTTAAGATTACTCTTGCATTAAGAATATGAATTAAAACATTTAAGTGTGAGATTTATTTTGATATTGCACATCTAAGAGAGAGTTGATTCAGTATGTGTTGTGGAATAGAATATTTGTTTAACTATGTAAAGACTGTTGCATTTGTTTGTGTTGCAGAATATTTGTTTAACTATGTAAAGATGTGTTGCATTCGTTTAATTATGAAGATGTGTTGCTGTTTTACTTTGCCTGCTTAAGGCACATGATTGGACTAATAACAGCCAATAGCTAGGCAGAGGAGGGATAGGTAGGGCTGGCAGACAGAGAGAAAAGGGGAGCCAGCCAGGGGGCTAGCCAGCTGAGGCCCAGCAGCAAGACAGAAGGAGCAGGAAAGCAGAATGGACAGTATGTAGATGAGGTAAGCAAGCCTCAGGGAAGCATAGAGATGAATAGAAATGGGTTAATTNAAATTTTAAAAGCTAGTTAGAAACAAGCCTAAGCTAAGGCTGAGTATTCATAATTAATAATGNCTCCATGTCATGATTTAGCGGCTGGCAGTCCTAGAAAGCCTGCTACAAGCATGTCTAAGACAGACTTTGGAGTGGTTGTACATAGTATGTTTTGGAAATTTTTGCCCCATTTATTTTACCTGGAGAGATTCTGAAGCAATTGGTCAGTCTACTGATGAAATGCTATTTTAAGCCATAAAATTCTGACCCCACAGTTCAGAATTGCCTAGAAGGCGATTTCTAAGGTGAATGTCTGCTCTCTCTGCCTGTTTTGTAGCTGTCCCNTGGCACAAGCTGACAGAGGGATTGTGACATCCTCTGCAACTTTGTAACAAAGGGAGTCTTTGTCCTCCCAGACCCAGCTAAAATTCATCCCTACTTTTCTAGTTTGTGGTTAAATTACTCTCACTCTGTTTCACCCAGTTCCTTTCTGTTGGCTGAATGCCGTTTGCATATATATAAAGTGGGACAAGAATGACATTTTTCTCTCCATGCTGTTGTATGGTTCTTTTGAGCCATTCTTGTGTTACAGTTTAAGCCTTCAAGTTTTGGAAGGTCCCTTATAGGACCCACTAGTGTTATTGATCTGCTTGCCATATTTTTGGCCAGAGCAATTTGATTTTAAAGTTTATCGTTGTTCAGTTTATTTTTATATTAGTAAGAACATATTCTTTTCATTGCTCTTTCTCTTAAGATATTCTGGCTATTTCTATTGATTCGTTTTCTCTCCAGATGAACTTGAAGATTAAATCAATATTGATTTTGCCTTCTTTTTGCTTTAAGCTGGGCCATAGAGAATTTTTTTGAAAGATTTATTTACTTTTACTTTATGTGCTTGGGTGTTTTGCCTGGAAGTATTTCTGTGCATCATGTGCACACAGTGCCCTCAGAAGCCAGAATCCCCTAAAACCTGAGTTACAGACAGTTGTGAACTGTTGTATTGTTGCTTTTGCTCTTTTTTTTGTGGGGTGGGGCCCACGACCCAGCTCCCAAATAAATCACACATGGAGGCTTATTCTTAATTATGAATGCCCGACCTTAGCTTGGCTTAGTTTATAGCCAGCTTTTCTTAACTTTAAATTATCCCATCTATCTTTTACCTCTGGGCTTTTCCTTTTCTCTAACTTCAGTAAATCTTACTCTTACTCCATGGCTTGCTGTGTAGCTGGGTGGCTGGCCCCTGGAGGTGTCCTCCTCCTCTGGCTGCTAGATCTTAGATCTAGCAGTTTTCTTCTATATATACTCTCTGCCTGCCAGCCCCACCTATCCTTTCTCCTGCCTTGCTATTGGACATTCAGTTCTTTTATAGACCATCAGGTATTTTATACAGGCAAAGTAACACAGGTTCACAGAGTTAAACAAATGCAACATAAACAAAAGTAACACACCTTACAATATTCTATTACAGTGAACTACCAAGTGGGTTCTGGGAATTGAACCCAGGTCCTCTGGAAGAGCACCAGTGCTCTTAACTGCTGAGCTGTGTCTCTAGCCCCAACAAACAGGCTTTTCACTCTGTTGGTTGCTCCTTGCTGTTCTGCACC
>LZPO01066533.1:95461-112679 GCA_001675575.1 Neotoma lepida
CACACACACACACACACACATACACACACGAGACAGAGAGAGAAAGAGAGAGAGAGAGAGAGAACAGAGAGGTGTTCTCTCTAACTATATGAGGTAGCAGATGTGAATTGTCAGTCAGCTTTGGCAGGATGATCACTTTATGATGTGTATATACATCAAAACATCAAGTTTTACAAATTCAACATACAATTTTGCTAGTCAATTATATCCCTGATAAAGATAAAATACAGTTCTTGAAAGTTGAAACAAAAAATAAATAAACTCAGAGTGATTGTAAATGTGTGAAGAAAGTGTGCCAACCTCACAAGGTCGATAGACAATATGTACAATCTAAATGTCACTATCTCATAAAAGTCACCTGTTTTATGTAGCATATACTGTAAGTTGAAGGACAAACTCCTCTTTTAAGAACAAGTCTACATTACTCCAAGATTGGAGTCATCCTCCAGCCACCTCTGAGATGCTTACCGTGGTTGGGACTTCCTTGGTGGCCTCCTGGTATACTCGTTGCTCTTTAACCAAGTTGCTGGGGAAATAACCCACAATTCCCATCTCATCCTCGTGGTCGCTGTAAACCTGTGTGTCCAGAACAGCTGCAGTCAGGGAAAGCTGATGTCAGGGGGTTTCAGAAACTTCTTTCCTCGTAATGAAAATTACATGAGCCAGAGCTTCCCTTGCACTGTGCATTCCAGGGAATTGAGAGCAAATCTGAAATTCACTGTTAACACCAGGAGTTGTGTGTCTGTTCTTTTGGGAGAGGATCTAACTATCTCGCTACTTTAAAAGGACTTCACTTTCTGCAGTTTCATAGCTTGCCTGAGATCTTCTGAATTCTATAAAAAATTAAGGTCANCAAAAATTTTAAAGCAAACAGANACTCATTTTAAAGTATGTATACTTCCCATTTAACAGTTCATTATATTGAATACATTCTGATTGAATCCTTTATCAATTTAGAGTGTATCTTTGGGATAACAAAACCATGCTTCGCCCCTCCCTGGGCTCTGCTTGCTTTGTGGGTACATTTTAATTCAAGAAAGCAGCTCCTGAAGAACCAAAGAGGGTTCTAACTTTTCCTGTAGGAACACTCCATTTAGACTGACCACTAACATGNAGCTCTTCCTCTTGGAAAATCCTCTAGACATTTTTTTAATGAGACTCAACTTCTATGTGACGTAGATGCTTCAGCATGCATGTTTTTTTTTTTTTTGCTTCTCAAAACATCATTTTGACTTACCTTCAATTTTGTTATAACATCTTGTTTAATACATAGCATAAAATGAATTTCAATTTTTGTGTTTCTGCTTACATTCCCCACATTGTCTTTGCAGCTTCTTTTAGGCATTAAAGGGGTTGAAGATAGGAAAGCCAGGAAAAGTTAAGGGCAACATAAGTAAGAAATACATATTTTTAAAAAAATCTCATCTTACACTGCCAGCCCAAAACTCTCCAGCTCCATTTTCTTTTACCAACTTGGAATAAACATAGATCTGCTGTCCTTTCTTGACATTGATGAACCTACAGTCTGGGGCATTGTAATCTTCCTGTGCTTTAGCCAGAGAAATAGTATCTGGAAGGAAAAAAAAAATGAAGTGACTAGATACCCTAAGAGTAAAAAGGCAAAGCACATACGGAAAGTAGGAAAGTCCAGCTGGGCTTCAAATGGAGAGAGAAAGCCAGAAGATTAAAAGCTGCAACAAAATCTTAGGCAAGTGAATTCTCCACAGTTAGACACCAAACACAGACCACAAGAAACAGTGCTGAGAACACACACACATTGAAGATTCACTACAAAGTACAATCTGGCTTTATGCTAGACATATTTTCAATCATCTGATAGGAAGATAATGAAAACTGAACCGTTAACAAGTCCTTACAGACACAGTCCTCATCGGCACACAGCTTCTTAGAAGAAAGTTTTCCCATAAACACTCCATGCCCGGCACATAGAGCCACAAGGCCCCCAAGCAAAAGAATCAATATTCTTGCCATCTTCCTTTTTTGCTGCTTTGACTAGCACGCTTTGCCTGACTTTGGTGGTTCTTCTATTTGAAAGGCAGACCTCTGGGTAAATACCCAGGCGACAGGAAGGGGCCACCCCACACTCCTGCTTTCATAATGTGTGTTCCTGGATTCCAGAGGCTTTTTAGCATTTCATTTCCCAGAAAGAGTCAAATTCCATGTCTGTGTTCCACATGAATGGTACACAATGGTTAAGGTTACATCTGCCACAGCTTGTGATGTCCACCAGCAGGGCACTGTTGAGAGGACTGTGAGAATGCCAAGCATTGCTTATTTTTCTGTTTTGCCCTCCCATCCTTTCAGTGTATGAGGAAATGTTTGTGGAAGGTAGAAATCTGTTCAAGATGTGAAACAGGCTGGGGAGACAGCTCAATGGATAAAGCACTTGCTGTTCGAGTGTGAAGAATAGGATTCAGAACCCCAGAGCCCCCACCCAAACTGAACAGGCATGATGGCCCACACGTTATTCCAGCACTCTAGAGACATCCTTGAAGCAAGTTAGCTAACTAGGCTACCTGGAATTGGCAAGCTCTGGGTTCAACATGAATCCCAAGAAATAAAGAGAAAAATTGAGGAAGACACTCANTGTCAACTTCAGGCCTCCTCAGGAACACATATGCATCCACACATATGTGGACATACATACACACACCACACACACACACACCATACCATACAAATATACATTTTAAAAAAGTAAAAATGTATTGAGTATAAAATTTATTTTTAGTAAATCTAATAAAATTCTAGATTTACATAATATATAAACAAAGTCATCTTATACAAATCTTTTGTGTTAGGTTTCTTAGAAGTCATGTTTAGCCTGAGCCGCTGGTGGGTTATATAACATACCACAACCAGACCCTACCAATGTGGAAGCAAGAGCTGAGTGGCTGAGGAAATGATGGCAAAACCTTTATTTCTGTGTACATTAGCTTTCCCTCTCTACAACACATGCCTGAGACAGTAAACCGAAAAACAGTTTATTTATTCTGAGTTACAGGGCTGGAAGTTTAGGTCCGTGATCACTGCTCCCATTGATTTGGGTGTGTGGCACATCTCNATGGAAGCCAGTAACAGAGATCACCACTCACCTTACGACTAGGAAACGGAAGATATAGAAAAAACAGCCAGTGAGGCTCTGTCACCCCTCTCAAAGGTGCTACCTCCTCCNAGTTGCACCTATGTGGGAATATATGTTTAACAAATGGGCTTCTCAGAGACATTCAAGATCAAAACTGTAGCAACTTCTTCTAAGGATCATGTATGTAGTCTGTACATGCCATGGTCATAGAAAAGAGGGTGAAATTTGAGGTTTGTAACTGTGGTAGTTCAAATAAATATGTCCCCCATACGCTCATAGGGTGGCATTATTGGGAGGTGTGGCCTTGTTGGGATAGGTGTGGCTTTGTTGGAGGAAGTGTGTCACTGGGGGTGGGCTTTGGGGTTTCAGAAGCCTAAGCCAGGCCCAGTGTCTCTCATTCTTCCTGCTGCCTGCGGATCCAGATGTAGAACTCTCAGCTACCTCTCCAGCACCATGTCTGCCTGCATGTTACCGTGTTTCTCCCCCCATGACAGTAATGGATTAAACTTCCAAACTGTAAACCAGTCCCATTAATTATTATTTCCCTTTATAAGAGTTGCCATGGTCATGATGTCCCTTCATAGCAATAGAAACCCTNAAACAGTTATCCCTCTTTCCTGAATTTGAGCATCCCTTCCATACAAAGTGGAACTGTAGGGTAACAGGCCAGTGGAAAATAACCCTGCCCCTGGCTTGTCCCCAAACCCTGGTGGTCAGAAATCCTCATCCCCATGACTCATGGTTAATGGCCAGGCAATAGGTTGCAATGTACTCTTCCACCAGCTCACTGCTCCAAAATCCCTATAAAGCCTACCCTCTCCTCCCAGCTCGCTGTTGTCTCTGGTTCCACTCAGAGGCAGCCACCACTCTGTGTTTCTCCCCAATGAATCTCTTCTGTGAAGTTTGTTGCATGGTGTGACTTTATGGTATTCCTTGGCTCCCGACTGCTAGGATTCCCTTGTAGGGAAAGTTTTGTCCAGTACCGCCCAGCTCCCGGGGCTGCTCAGACCCACTCCAGGGCATCTGAAGGTGAACTATGACATTGTAGTATTAAAGTACATACCAAGGTTTAAGATGTTAATGAGCATGATACATGATCTTGTATGTAGAACTACAACAGGGCCTGTATGAGAAAACCCATGTTGTACAAATGAGTCATTTGTGGCATGAAAGTCCCAATCCTTTGTACAGAGGGCCCATTTGAGCTACTAAATTCTCTTTGTTCATTTCCCTTTTCTCTCCTCGGAAGCACATCCTTTCTTGATATATTCTCTAAAGACAGGAGAGGAAGACAAAGAAATTATGGAGACTCCTTATCCTGGATTCTCACTGAAACTTTTTACTAGTTGAGGGACATGAATTCTATCCAGACAATCATCATTTCTGTTAAGGTTACTAACTTAGAAATAATATTCTTTGCATATATAGCTATTTTATGTTATGTTTTATGTTACAGAGGCTTATATTATTTACAAACTTATGGCCTAATAGCTCAGGCTTCTCGCTAGCTAGCTCTTATATCTTTAATTAACCCATTTCTATAAATCCATACTTGCCACATGGCTTGTGGTCTTTTAGTACCTTTATATCTTGCTTCTTCTGGCAGCGGCTAACAGTGTCTCCCAGCTCTGCTTTCTTCTTCCTCTCTCTCTAGTTAGAATGTCCCGCCTAACCTTATTCTGCCTCACCATTGGCCAACAGCTTTATTTATCAACCAATCAGAGCAACACATATTCACAGCATACAGAACAACATCACTATCATACACTTGTGCTGGAAGACCTTTTCTGGAACATTTTAGAAGTCATCAATACATAGCTCTATCTATTTAGTAAAGATTTGCTGAGCACATACTGTATGCCAAGTACTGCTTTTGGCATGTGGGATATAACATTGAATGAAAAAGTCTTGGTCCAAACAGTTTACCATTTACCAAGGGAGACAGACAGTATGTAGCTGCCTTTTTATAGGGTGCTTGGAATGGGCATCTCTTGGATCAGGTGAAACCCGTCCCTAACCTACTGTTTCTCGACTAGAGCTCCCTGTCAGTCTGTCCTCTCCAACTTGGCTGACCATGTGGCTTCAGAGACCCAACATGAGAGACAAGAATTTAAATTATTAAGCAATTTTGTGTAGAATACTTTTCCAAGGGTAAGTTGGTAATGCAAACTATACTTATAATAAAGTTTTCTTATTTGGGGTAGAAATATGTTTAGATATGAATACATGTGTGCAATAGTTTTACTGTTTTATGTTCATATAAAGGTTTTTAGGGCATGTGGGTGTTTTCAGGGGAGGATCCTGCAAACAGTTTGCCTGTTTTGGAAGACTCTTATTCAGTATCTTTATTAGAGATGATAAAAGGACACTTGTCCTTTGCTGACCACCCTATCCATGGGTTAACCAGAGGGGACTATGATCCACGGCTACTGCCTCTTATCAATGTCAAATTAAAAATGGATTTTCAATTCTCTTTCCTGCTTCACACCAAGGAGAGGGTGAATTAGAAACCACTCTGGAAAGTAGAATGGCAATGTGGGCTTTATTCTATTTTTCTTCCTTTAATCCAAGGCTCTAAAAGCATCTGTGGGAAAATGCAAACATTGATTAACTCTTAGTTCTGACTGGACAGCTATCTTCAGACTGATCCTGTCCAAAACCAGCTGACAACACGGACTTAAAAGACAACTGACATTTTAGAGCTACTTCAAGAAACAGGACTGGTAAACTCAAGACTTCCATGCCATGCACAGCCTCCACAGCAGAGTGAAGGTAAACCAACCTTGAGCTATCATAAATAACAAGTAGCTAAGGCTAATGTAACATTTGCGTTGGTCTTGTGAAGGTGAAGAAAGAAAAGCAATGCCAAGCCTTTCTAGGCATTATGACCCTGGGAAGGCATGGGTTATTCCAGGATTTGTGGTGGGCAAATATGAATTTAATTGTATTTGTGACAACTCAGACCCAAGCAATGGTGCCTGATGCCATGCTCAAGATACTGCAGCCAGTATCTTGAGAAGCTGACCAGAGTTCTCACCAGAGCCTATTTGCCTCCTTTTTCTGGATTTTCAGATATGTTCTCCAGTACTTTCATCTTTAAATTATGTTTGGCTTGTCATTCTTAAAAGGAGTCTGTGGCTCCTTTCAAGTTTAAGGACAGGCTACAGCATGTAGAGCTGAAACTGGGTAGGCATGGAGTTGTGAGGAGGGGAGCAAGGAAGCTGCAGCTGGGGCTTAGTAGCTGCCCCTTGGGTTAGCTTTCTCCGCAGTTCAGATGCTAAGGCATCAGGGACCGATCTCAGACTACTATCACTTTGCTCTGCTTTCTTCTCTTTTGCTTTGCTAAATAAACTTATNTTAAATGGTGTCTCACCAGTGGATTCTTTCCATCAAGACAGTCAAGGAATACTCTGCCCAATAGCATCCTTCTGATGCACACTGGCCCTGATGGTTAGGTTCAAACAGCTTACAGACCTCTGTTCTCCAAGAATGTCTCACTCTTCAGTCTCAAGTGTGTACACTGTCTTGAGACCCTCTCTGTCTCTCTGTCTCTGTCTTGTTCTCTAGGACCCAGCTCCATTTGAGTCCTTCAGGGAGAATCCCCAGGCTAGGCCAGTTTGATCTACTAGTGTGTACACTGTCTTGAGACCCTCTCTGTCTCTGTCTCTGTCTCTGCCTTGTTCTCTAGGACCCAGCTCCATTTGAGTCCTTCAGGGAGAGTCCCCAGGCTAGGCCAGCAGTTTGATCTACTAGTGTGTAGGCTGCTGCTCACTGTTTATCTACTCACCCTTCCTGAGACTCTGTCTCAAAAACAGAAACAGAGAAAGGGCTGGATTACAATTCCATGTCAGAGCTCTTGCCTAACATACACAAAGTCCTGGGTTCAGTCATCATTACAATAAATCAATAGCTGATAAAACGTCCAATCTCAGGGATTACATCCCAGGCTCAGTTCCCATCATTGTAGGGCATAGGGTGAAAAACAAGGTCAATAAATTGGAACATCCTGGTGGAGGGATGCCCCATTCAAAGTTATATGGCTCAGGGAAACTAAAGGACACCTTTCACCTCATCTCCTCACACTTTCCATGTTTCTCTCTCAGATAGGGACTCAACCATTCAGACTTACCCCTTGGTTACATCTATATATACACACCCATACATATAAATATGTGTGTGTGTGTGTGTGTGTGAGAGAGAGAGAGAGAGAGAGAGAGAGAGAGAGAGAGAGAGAGAGAGAGAGAGAGAGACTTAACCCCAAGTTAAGAAAAAAAAATCTTGATCTTCCTTGATGATAAGGCTTGGTCATATCCCTTGGGTGATGGATATTCTGACTTGAGAATGGGAGTTTAAAATTTAACACCATGCTCCAGTTGATCTCCCATGTTCAGAATTCACGGACTTAAGGTACGGTCCTGACCTCTGTTAAATCTGTAAATTGGATCCTAATTCAGATGATAGAATCCCAAGGGTGAGTCTGCTTTATTACTAATATACTGACCAACTCCAAATTCAGTGGGGAATGAAATTAAAGAACTGGTATTACCATTAAAGAGGACAGTAAGACAATTTGAAAAATATTCTTGGTGGTCCTTCAAAACCAAGCCCCTTCCCCTCATAGCCTTTTCTTGTTTCTGGTTGGGAAGAAAGATCATTCAACTGGGGAACAGGTCTATTGGGGAGAGTTAAAGATACTAAGTTTAGGTGCTTCCAGGAAAGGCCTGGTCCCCGGAACCCGATACTGGTGAGTGATCCTGTGAAGTTCAGATCTGTAGGTTCACACGTTCGTTCCCAGGTTACTTCTAGCTAGTTAGCTCTCCAGCAAAAAGAAAATACTGTAAAGAATTCTCTGGGTCCAGCCTGCCATTAGTGGACCCAACAGTGAGTCTCCTGGCCACCCTGCACTGTGTATTCTCTCCACCCCCTTTTCTATCCTAAGCTATACTAAGAGGACAGAATATCTTTTCCAAGCTATAATAACAGATTATATATAGAGATTTTGGCTCTGCATATTTTTCTTATTGTTTATACTAAGATAACTTTCCCGTCCTGGATCTATTCTTTTAGCCAAATCTTGCTGAAATATAATATTTGTGATCCACAGACTCATATTAAAGAGGGAAAATAAACAAAAGAGCCTTTAAAAATAAAGGTAATAGGTAGCAGAGGAGCATATTCTCCAATGACTCAGAACTGCCAGTTANGGGGTTGTCAGAAGTCCTTAGGGGAGTTCTATGTACTGTTTCTGAATTTTTACATAAAATGGAAATTATTAAAATTAGATGTCATCCTTTTGTTCAAAACCTAACATAGACACACATGTGAGCACCTACCTGTATGTTCACAGCCAGTTTATTCCTAATCCATTGTTACAAATTTCTGCATCCAACACCGACAGATCATACTTACAGTAAAATTTGCCCATTTTACTGTTCCATCTGTGAGTTTGGGCAACTGTATACAATCATGTCATAATCATAATTGATTTACAGCATCCCTCATCCCAGACAAACTTCAGCCCTAAGCAACCACTTATCTGTCATAATAATTTTGCTGTTTGGATAAACTTCACATTTATTTGGAAAAAAATAAGTCTTTGATATAGTTTTAGGAATAATTCATTTTGTTGATCTCTTCTTAATATATTTTTGAGTAATAAAAGGTCTATCTAAATCTAAAAATTGCTGTGGGATGTCTTTCTGTATGCTGTGAATATGTGTTGCTCTGATTGGTTGATAAATAAAGCTGTTTGGATTATGGCAAGGCAGCTTAGAGGCAGGCAGGAAATCCAGGAGAGAGACAGGAAGAAGAAAGGCAGAAAGGCTGTCCAGAGAGCAGCACGTAATGGCACACAGGTAAAGTCACAGAACACATGGTGACGTATAGATTAANAGAAATGGGCTGAGTTTAGTTATAAGAGCTAGCTAGCAAGAAAATTGAGCGATAGGCCATGGCCATGCAATTTGTAACTGATATCGGCCTCTGTGTNTTTACTTGGGTCTGAGTGGCTGCAGGACTGGGCAGGACACAGGTAAACTTCCAGCTATAAAAAATGACCTTTCTGTAGACACACAAGAAAAGTTCTAAGTGATAAGGGAGTTTTAAAGAAATGCTAAAACAAGAATATAAAAAAATAGTATTTTTCATTATGTGCTATATTTGAAAAATAAAGTCAACTTCTAAAGATGGTTTCATTAATAGGAGGAAATCAAGTCATAATATAAAGCAAAACCAGAGAAGAAGCTCTTGGAACTCTGTAGCTGTTTAACAATTACAAAGAGCTTGCACTAGGGGCACATACCTGTAATCCCACACGTGGGTGAGCTTGGTGTTAGCCGGGACTACATCATAAAATCGTTTCAAAACAAAAGAAACAACCCTAAACAATGGGCAGGGGACATAAAGCTCAGTGGCAGACTGCATATCTAACAACTAACTGTGCACACCCTCAGCATCACAAAGAAGGAAGATTAGCTCTGTTTTAGGAAACACTAGAGATTCCCTTTAGAGGTCTGGCATTTTATTTACTTATTTGTCTATTTATTTTGAGGCAGCTAAAGCTAGTCTTGAACTTGCAGTGATCCTCCTACCTCTGCCTCCATAGTACTGGAATCCTAGGCAGGTACTACCAAGCCTGGGACCCTTGAAAGTCATTCNGCATTGAGACTAGATATTAACCACCTTTAAGAAGGAAAAAAGTAAAATGTTCCACTGAAAGCAGCAGTCCTACTTGTCGTTGTTCTAGAAAATAGTACGCAGCTGTTATCAAATGGCCATTATTTTACACTGAATGAATCCCTACTCCAGCAAAATACTATGCTCCGTGGGCTGAAGGAGGCAAACGTCATGTTTTCTAACAGCACGCTGATCATTTTACCATTAACATGCTGTTCCTTAGTTGCTGCAATCTGCTCCCTTCAACTTCTGTATCATTTGCTGCTCCAAAACACCACAAATTTCCCATTATGGAGTTTTACACACTTTCAGATGTGTTCTATACTGAAATAAGCATTTGAGGGTTGAACATCAGACCAGTGAACTGTTAAGTACACAGAATACAAATAAAGGTTTATTGTACAAAATTAAGGCTTTGGATTTCACAGTTCACCAAAACTAAAAAAAAAAATTAGGTGACTCCTTCCCCCAAACTTCACTTTCACTTTCAACCATTAAAATGACTTGACTGGATTTAATCAAAATAAACACTATAAATAATACCAAGTCCTTTAAAACTGGCTATTCCAAATGTTATTTCTTGGCATAGGTAATCTTCATGGCATGGGATGGTGTGATCTTAAACCCTTGCAAAGCATCCCTGGCAGCTCCAGCCTGTCCATCATTTTCAAATTCTACAAATGCAATGTCATGCCTCCCAGGGACCAGGCGAACTTCCTTGAAACCAGGGAACCTAGAAAAAAAACAAAAGCAATAAAAACAGGCAAATGTATAAATAAATTTGTTGAACAACTCGCTATTGGTCTAGAAAAACTAATCACATTCAGTCCAGAATCCCAGGTAGGATGGAGGCACTTGACATAAAATTTTACCATGAAGGGGCTGCAAGAGTCCACGCTAATTCCATTTCTGCCATTATGTCTAAGGTTTGTTTCCGCTTTCCCCATCTTATTAGAATAACTCCAACAGAGGAAATTAGCCTTTTATTTGCTAAGCTTGGAGACAGGAGATAGGCTTTAATCCATGATTAGTCCCACACTAAATCAATGACCCTACAAAGAACTAGTGCTATGGGGTAACAAATGAATTCAGGCCATGGAAGTTCTATTTGTCCTGTCAGGAGGCTGACAAAGAGCCTGTTTAGTTAAAGAACTTACTGATTGAACAGCATGGATAACATCATCTCATTCGTCTCTTCTGGTAAGTTATTAAGGAACAGGATATAGTTTGGAGGGTAATCGGGGACCTATTAGAAACAAAAGGCAAAGTTAGCTTGTGAATATAAACAGTGCTCTGAGTTATTTGGTTCTAAGACGCATGAAAACTCTTCTTCAGAGAACTACACTGCAGCTTCTATGAGCCTGTGAAACCTCAACACACCAAAACAAACACTGAAAACAATGGCACCAGAGATACAGATAAAAACCTAACAGGGGAAACTAACATTCAAAGTAGGACACCCCAAATCTGGAAGGTTATAATTCTGTGATAACAGTATTTAATGAAACACCTGTAGGTCAGTCATAACTGGGGAATTCTGTCACCTGTCTAAAAACTAGAAATGGCAGCAACACTGACCTCCTCTACTCAGCTAACACTCCAACATGTGACTCCTGGGCACCACTGTTTACTAGCAGAACATGAGAAAATTAAAAACTAAAACATTACTATTGATGGCCACAGCTTGCTGACATTTACTGTGTGTGTTCCTGTGCATGCATGTNCACAGTAAATGGCATGTACTGCATCTACTTATAGAAAACAAGCAGAACCACACAGAATATTAGATATTAAGTCACATGTTTGGTAGCCCATCCTGAGACTACAAGGAGTATATAAAGGATTTATATATAAGAAGACACTCTGTCTACTTGCTACTTTCATGGACAGAAAAGATCAAGTGTAAAAAAACAATTGGTGAACAGCTCAAGATAGAGAATTAAGTGCTGGTATTTATGAACTGACTACAAGTCCTGAAAGCGTTCAAAGAACAGAAAGGAAGATCATTAGAACATGCAAAGGGTCAGGTATGCTGACAACTATCTGTAATCCCAGCACTCAGGAGGCCGAGACAGGAGGGTTCAGAGTTTTGAGAGTAGCATCAAGACTGTCTCAGTGGGGGTGAGGGGTGCTGGGAAGCTCAGTAGAGCACTTGCCTAGCATAGGCTAGGCCCAGGATTCAGTCGCCAACAACAAAGTAGAAAAACTCAAAGGCACACAACTCTAATTTGTAACATTCTTGGTGGTACAGAGAAGATGTGGATGTTAGACTGTAATTTAGACTCTACTCAAAGCAGGAAACTTAAAAAAATAAGACTGAATATTTGTGCTGGGGAAGTGGAAATAAGGTTAACTGCAAACCCTATTGCCCAACGTGAGTCTGAGAAAGACAAGACAGTGTGTCAGCCATCTGGGATGGAAAGTCCCTCACAAAGTCCTCTGACCTTATGTCTGTGAAGTCCTGACTACACCCTACCCAAAATAAATGCCTTTTCTCAGCCCNCACACTCCCTGTCTTTTTCATCTTGTCACCAATTCATGAGAAACAAGAATCTGGCCAGGGTTTCTTCATCTTAGGGAAATTTAAATGTTTTGAAGAGTGAGTTTCTTAAGTGACAGGCAATTATGCCTTGCAAATGGATTCACTTGCTTTTGCAGACAAGCACACTATTTTATATTGCCATAATTTTTATTATCTTAAGGTAAGCACCCACTGGAGGAAAACATTACCTGAGGATTTGGCACTGTGTTTCCTTGGGTATTAGCTGAATTTGGTGTTCCCTACAAAAAAGAAATTGGGATTAAGAAATGGTTAAATTTCAGTCATGCTAAAAAAACCCTGCAATTTATAACATAAACATAACATAAAACAACATAAATTAACTGTAAAAGATCCCTTATCCCATTTTACTTTAAGATCCCTATGTCTTAACTACTTACTTAGCCTGTCAATTATTTCTGAAATGTATGTCCCTCAACTCTACAGACCACATCATAAAACTTAACATTTGAACTTTTTTTTTTTCTTTTTTGAGACAGGGTCTCACTGTGTAGGCTCAGCTGTCCTGGAATTTACCATGTAGACCAGGCTACCTGCCTCTGTCTCCCCAGTGCTGGGATTAAAGATGTGCATCACCATGCCTGGCTTTAACATTTAAACTTTAAATGGTGGAGAGACCAAACGTGCTGTGAGGTTGAGGTAGGAGGGTCACAATGGTGAAAGGATTCCATCTGGGCTACAAGAGCTGAGATCGTCTACCAAAAAATAATGATGGAGAAAAGGAGCAGTCTTACTTTTTAAAAACAATTTCATATAAGCATTATACGTCAAAAAAGTAACTATTTTTTTTTTTGGATAATTTCACTTTTATTAATTTCAAATTTTGCTTCTTGAAATGTTCAAAGAAGCTCTGAATTTAAGAAAAATGCCCATAGGTATGTCTTAGATAAAGATGTCATTAAACAGTATNTAAATCAGTAAATCAGATTAAAACTGTTTATTTCAAATCTCCATTTGTAAAGGCTGATATTCTAAATTGTTGNTTAAATATAAACACTAGAGATTTTGAGTTTAATTATCCCAGCAACTTTCAGGACAGCCAGAGTGGTTACACAGAGAAACCCGATCCAGTGTACACATACACACACATGTACACACATGTAAACACACACACACACACACACACACACCACACCACACCACACCACACCACACCTCCACATGGAATTTTCTGTCTCACCTGGCCAGGCTTTTTGTTTGCAGCTGCTGCAGCCTGTTCCATGGTTTTAGCTTTCTTCTTTTCCTTTTTCTTTTCCTTGTCAGCAAAAGTGCCACGCATTTTAGATATTATATCGGAATCTGTTTTTGCATACTGAATTCGCTGTTTTAGTTATAGGAAAACAAATTACATTACTTTGTGGAAGGCTGTTTACAATAGTTGTTAATCTTTTAAATCCCAGTACATAAATACACTGCAAACTAATTTTAAACATATCTTTAAGAAAATCATTGAAAGAAATTAGTGGAAATAATAGTGGTCTGTGATTCACAACCAAGGCACACTATACTCAACTGTCTTTATTAAAGGACAAATGAAGCTGAGCTGGGTGGCTCAGACCTGTAACATTAGCTAGTCAGGAGGCCGAATCAAGAGGCCTGCCTGGGCTACGGAGCAAGCTCAAGGCCAGTTTGAAAACCTTGGTCAGACTCTATTTCAAAATAAAAGGTAAAGATACAGCTGAATAGGAGAGCACTTGCTTATCAAATATGAAGTCCCAAGTTCAAATCCCACCACTATCACAAAACAAACATAAAGCAACTAGACTAGACTGCATATGGTAAGAACAAGGCTGAAGATGCTACATTACCGCTTCTTCTGATTTAATAACAATGAATATCAATGACTAAGAAAAGGATCAATGTGTCAATCAACTGTGGGATATATCATGGTATGGTTACTTACAGTGATTAAAATACTGAAGTCTGAAAATGACTTTCCTTTGAATCTATCATTTTCAAAAAAATAAACTCAGTAACTTAAATGTTAAAGTGGCTTGAGAGGAAACAGAAAGACAGGTATCAGCTGCTGTGACTGGATTTATCAGACAGAGCCAGCAANATGGTAGGCACCTGACATCATCGAGCATTCAAAAACACTGGTCTATACTAGTGTTTTGCCAACTACAGTGCACAATTCAACAGCTCGAAGAGCCTGACACCGAAAATTTAGGTAAGGCTTCAGATTCTATGCTTTTTGCAAGCACAAAAGGAATGATGACCAGCTTTGAGGGGTGGGGCCTTAGACAGACTAAATTTGCCACATGGCTAAATTCATCACTGATAAAATGGCCAAATATTTCTGCCAATGACCTGTACAGTTACCTAGGATATAAATGTCTGCAAGTTGCAATTCCCATTCAATCAAACACATCTCTGGAGCTCAAAGAGTCAACATTTCTCCAATGACATCAAAACACAATAATCCTACAAAGTATTCCTANCCCAAGAATCTGATCTTTGTCTGAAGAGCAGAAAAAGCATTTTAAAGTAGTGTGGATCAGAAGGCAAGAGTTTCTTTTTTGTTTTGTTTTGTTTTGTTTTTTGGTTTTTCGAGACAGGGTTTCTCTGTGTAGCTTTGAGTCTTTCCTGGAACTCACTCGGTAGCCCAGGCTGGCCTTGAACTCACAGAGATCCGCCTGCCTCTAACTCCCGAGTGCTGGGATTAAAGGCGTGCGCCACCACTGCCCGGCTAAGAGTTTCTTAAAACCAAAGCAATTCTCTTTCCGCTCCTTTAGCTAGGAAAGAATACACTAGGGAAAGAGGAAAGCAGGCGGCATCCCTCAGAACCTCAGGCTTTGCCTGGCCAGTGCGGACTAGTCTACTGCAGCAGACAACAGACAGCTCTGCTAACCTTCTCATCATGTTCAGACAAGACAGGCTGAGGTTCAAATTCCACCACTCAGAAGAATTCAATTCTCTGAGGTCCCTAACCCTGTCCCTAACCTGAACAGATATTGGGTACCTGACTTGTCTGCCGTTGTAACATAGTCACCTAAGAAAGTATCTGATCTCAACAATGGCTTTTAACAGGACATAATGTAGCCTGTCCAGGGACACTCTGCACTATAGATACTGTAGCTGAGATGCTTTTAGCTTCTAGTCTGTAGAGGCTAGGGATTCTGCGAAACACCCTAGTGAACAGTAAAAACCCCAAAGAGCCATTACTAAGAAACTCTGGTCCAAATACCCATAAAAATAAATTACAATTTATCTCTTAAAGACAGCAAAGAGCAAGAATTACTTTTATTCTAAAAGGCTTATGATGGAAGCCCTCAGGATGGCAGTTCTACTTTAGTAGTCATTTTGTTCTGAGTTAGACATTGAAGCAAATTCTGCTCACTGCTGATCCAACCTAAAAGCACTTAAATACAAGCAAGGCAGCTCAAAGCATCTTATTATCCTGTCAAGACACTGGAGATCCAGCAGCTCCTCCTAAGCTTCCTCAAGGCAGACAGAGAACGGGCCTCTAAAATACCTTCAGTGTAAAATCAGGCCAATGGACATTTTGCATTCCTTTTAAAAAATGAGTTGGCAAGGTGAGACTAGTGCCAAACATAGCAAACATTTCCTCCTTTCTTGTATCCAGTTAACCAAGCACACGCCAACTTGCCATTTCAATTCAGCCAAATGCCTAAAGAAGCCTTGTGCTCCAAGCAAATGAGATCTAGATTATGTAAATTCTTCATATTAATAGTAGCTGACTTAAGAAAACCTCACATTACTGAAATTCAGGGAACAGTGTGATTGATACAGGACAGAGGCTCCAAACTGCTGGTGACAGCTAACACTGTAGGGCTGGCTGGAGCACAGCCACACCCATTCACCTGGTCTCAGTGTTTTGTCTAAGTAAAGAGCTACAACAGAGGAGCATCTGGCTATCGAGGCCTGCCATCTTACTATCTAATCTACTGGAAAATATGTTCCCTCCTAGCATATAAAAAGCATGATAATCCTAAATGTTTAATTAGTGTCTGAGCACTAATGCTACCACTGGCTATAGGACTACACCCTAAATGAACAAGATTAGCCTCATGCCCAGTCCTTCTACATGATAGGCGGGGCTAGACCATCATCATGTACTACATACAGCCTTTAGGCCAAATCCAGATCATGACCTGTTTTTATACAACTTGTGAGTTAACAATTATTTTAACACAATTTTAAAAGGTTCAAAACACATACACAGAACAAAAGGTACCAAAAACTTTATGTGGTCAGCAAAGCTTGTAATATCTATCTAGTTCTTCAGAGTTTCTGCTGATCTCTGGATTAAACCAATGATTCAACTTGCTCATACTTTAGTGGCGGTAAAAGTAAACAGAGATGCAGAATCTGCTAATGGCAGAACACAAATCTTAAAGGATTCAGATCCTCTAAGCCACAGGCTTTGGCTTTCCAAGACCTCTTTACATGATTTTCCAATCCCAGCAGAAAGGCAGTATGAGTTTAGTCAGGGTACAGTGTATGTACTTATACTTAAGACTCAAGACTTTTCTAATCCGCTAACACCCAGTCTTACACCCGTGGGCCTCCTAATTGAGTTCCATGGGCCCTTTGGACTACCCCTTCCTACTTGGTTCTTTGAGACAGAATCTCATGTAGCCTGGGATATCCTTGAACTTGTGACCCTCCTGCCTCCACTCCCAAGAGCTGAGAATCCACGCATGTACCACTATGCCTACCTTAATTTCTTCTTTTTCTTTCTTTTTGGTTTTTCAAGACAGGGTTTCTTTGTGTAGCTTTGGAACNTGTCCTGGAACTCGCTTTTTAGACCAGGCTGGCCTCGAACTCACAGAGATCCGCCTGCCTCTGCCTCCCAAGTGCTGGGATTAAAGGTGTGTNCCACCACCACCCAGCTTTTTTTTCCCTTTTTTTTC